>SNVD02009763.1:322500-403224 GCA_013180625.2 Boswellia sacra
TGAAACTACACTTGGTTCGAACAACTTGTTCAAATTTTGCTTCTCCCGTAGCTTCTCTGGAACCCTTTGGTATCTTCGGTTCGTTAGTTTGGTCTTGATGGATCAAGACATAATCCAAAAGTGTGATCTTCTCCTTAATAGTAGTGCTCCGATTGCCCACCACTAAACGGCTCAATGTGGTCTCCTCGATAATGTGGTAATCACCTCCATTTGTGCCACTAGTTTGTCTGGCAACACCATTTCATGCCATGGTTAATCGTGGTTGTGTGTTTGTAAAACTCCACCAATATTTTCTAAGAATTTGCTGTTTGTAATAGGGAGTTAACAGATCAATAAATAGAACACACACATACAAAGGAAACAGCTAGCTAGCTAGATCAAGAAATTAATTAATTAAACAAGTAATTTACGCTAGCCAGCCAGCCAATTAGTTGACTTACTTTTTTTTTTTTTTTTTTTAAGGAGTAGTTCATAATTAATCATTGTAGTATAAATTAATAACAGTGTATATATAAATATTAATATTTTAAAATTACCACTAATTTTAAGTCAACAAGAAAAGTAATATATTAATAGAATAAATAAAATATTATAAAGTACGCAATTGAAAGTTGAAATCTATGTCCACTAGAGTCCAAGCTATCATCATCATCAATTACATAACCCTTACTAGTTACTAGCCCCCTTCTTGTAGTTGCATGAGTCATGGCTTTGTCAATTAATTTGGAGAAATTTTACGATTGGTACAACGGTTGCGTGTGGTTGACAAAACTTCTGATTAGGCAGTAACTGAAATACAAGGAGATCGATAACTCTCTACTAAGACTCAAGCGACCAACACACGTCAATTAATTTTTAGCAGAAACATCCAACATATTGGAGATTTAATTATGTTTATGTTGAAAGTGTTTATTTGAAACTTCTGCCTGCCGACCCATATCAGGTCTCTCCTCGAGAAATCTATTATTTTGAGCATTAGTTACTCGAATTAATGGTTCTCTGTCAACAGTCTTATGTAATGTGGTTTAAACATAGGTCGTCATAGTTTTTTTTTTTAAATTTTTTTTTAAAGAATGATTTAGAATTTGATAATTTGTTTCCTCATTTTTGTATTAGAATGAGAGATGGATGCTCCTTTGTTATTACTTTTGGTTGATTTAGAATTTGATAATTTGTTTCCTCATTTTTGTATTAGAATGAGTGATGGACGCTCCTTAATTTGTTATTACTTTTGGTTGGCGAAAAAATATTGTTTCCAGTAAATATCAAACCGAAAGGAAAGGGAATTGATGCCTGCGAAGAAGATACATGCTCCGGCATGCACGTCAAATGTACCAATGAAGTTGCAAATAAATTAAGAATCATTCATTGTAGTGATTGTGATAACCAAATACCAAATTATACTAACGGAAAATTTTGTGTAATCTGCACTTTTCCATATAGCATGGTAAAGGAAAAATTAATAAAAATGCCAAAACAGTCATTATATTATAAGAATGATTAATATTGAAAGTCTTTACATTACAATAATCATTCAAATTGAAAGTCTTATATGGATTGCCTAAATTGGTTTTATTTTATTTCTATCTCCTATTAATTTTTGAAAAAAAATGTTGAGGTTTTGTTTGGCTGGGAAGAAATTAATATAAGAGAGTCAGAAAGTGAGATTGTTAAAAAAAAAAAAAAAAAGAGAGAGAGATGTGCAATGGTGGTGGCGTTCACTGGATGTTCTTATGGATTATTTATATATTTTTGTAAGATAAAGGTAGGGTAAAATATTCTTACTTAGCCCAAACCTTGGTCAAACTATTTAGGAGTACCAAAATTTAAAACTTCCATCCTAGATCTCTTAAAGCTTTAGATTTCTCCTTTTTTTTTTTTTTTTAAATTTGCCCTCCAATTAATTATTGTTTCGTGCAGCATATATTATTTTGAGCCAATAAAGACCTAAGATTTGGTCTTATAAACAATAATATTTAAGTAATTGACTTGTACAAGAAAATATATTATATACACGACGAGTTTTTCGGACTTGTATGAAAGGGAATTGTGCAAGCATAATTGTATTATACGAAAGCTTGCTGTATTTGCTCCTCACCTCAACCATTCTCACCAATAGGTGGTTATGTCTGAGGAGAATCATTTAATAAGCGTAGGAGTTTACTCCTCTCACTCATTCTGTATTTAAATTTTAATTAGATGACGTTTAATTGACTTGACTTGGGTTACTCTGCAGCTTTACGTGCAATGCAATGATTCAACACCTAATAGTAATAGTAATACAGGTATATTAATTAATGTGCGTTTTATCAGTGGCAACAAAAACTTTGATATAAGATTTTATATATATATATAGCTAATTTTCTACCCACTGGTACTACTTCAAGAAAAACGCGAAAATGCATGTTTTATATTTTCCCCTTGATAATATAATACATTCTAATAAATCAAGTATGTATTGTTTTGTATATCAAAAAATATTTTTTAATTTATTTTTACCAATAAAATATTTGGGATATAATACGAAATTATGAAGAAAATGATTTAAAAAGTGTTATTTAGCTTTAGGAAATGATTAAACGAGCTTATAGCATTTCAAACCAAAAAAAAAAAAAATAAAAGACCATATGTATACATAGCTATGGGTTTTTTTTTTTTAAAGAAAAAAGATTTACAGTTTAACTTGTTTGATCATATATATTACAATGAGAGATGATTTCATATATAACTAAGATAGTGAAATTTTGTATACAGAAATATTAAAACAACTAGGGAGTTGATCAAGGATATGGCTGCTATGACATAATGAATTGTACCGATGAAGTTGGAAAGAAATTAAGAACTGATTCGTGGTATTGCACGTTCTTGATAACTAAATTAATGTGCAATATTCATAGGCAAAATATGGAAGATTATTTTCAACAAGTAGAAAATTAAAAATTAAGTAATAACATGGCAACTTGTTGAAGCTCAAATATGGGATCAAATTGTTAGGAAAAACAATATACACTTAAAAAGAGGAGTTAGAAGTGTCCTTTTATTTTAATCACCAAGTCAACCACCAAAAAATGAATTTGTCAATAATTTAAGAAACGAGTAAAAAGGCATCTCTCCTCATTTCGATTAAGGCACAAATCGGCCTCATAGACCTTGATAAAATTGTGACTCAAACTTGTGATTAGTTGTTGAGTCATTCTTCCAAAATAAGCAATTAGCTATATGAAAATAATCTGCAATCTGACAGATTAAAATAATCTTATAGAAGATTTGATTGACAAATATTCGCAGCTGATGAAAATTAATTACAGAAAAATTAGCAACTGCTTTGAGTCTGGGCAATTGAATTTAAAAGAAGTTGTGAGATATTGAGAACATTGTACGAAAATCAAAGCTAACAAGAAACCGGGGCTTATAACACGCCCATTTGCATCGGTTTTTAAAAACCGCAATAAACAGAAACTATGCGTATTGGTATGCGGCGGTTTTTAGAATCGCAGTCTAAATGGCCTAAAAAAGGTCCCTCCCCAAATCAATTTAAACCTAGCCGCTTCTTGTATCAAAATTGCTCTCATCTCTCCCACATTTTCTCTCGCATCCCAATCTCTCACATCTCTCTCACTTTCTACTCCACCACCCTCTCCCTCGCGCCATGACCGCCAAGCGCAAGTCGAAGCCTCGTTCCTCGAGAAGCGCCGTATCGTCTAAGAAGACGAAGCTGTCGACCGAAAAACTGGAGCCTCGCCCTGAGGACTTGGGAGTCGATTCGAGTACTGGAAGTTTGGTGTCCTGTTCTAAGGCGAACGGAAGACGCCTGATTTCCAAGAAGGCGAATGGAACGCAATGCGCCTCGGCTTGCCTAGCAAGGGACATATGGCCGCCGACACTCTCGATCTCCTCATGTTATCTGCGTTTTAAGAATGTATCTTGAGAAATTAAAACATTGTAGTTGTTGTATTCGCGATATGTTCTCGTTTGATATGATATTTAGAAACTGTTTTTGCAGTTGAGAAAACGCTGAGAAATGAGAAAATGAGACATTGAGCTCTCTAAGTTTAGAATTCAAATGCAATTCAGTTAAAATATTTTGAAAAACAGATTTTGGATTTAATTAAAAACAAGCTAAAATTTGAGAATTGCGAAAAGTTGTTTATCTTTTTATTGGATTTTAACTTCAAAAACATTTTTTACATATGAAAAATGTATTAGACAATTAAATTAATAAGATAGAGTTTACATTATTGGGCTGCAGTTTAGTTTTTAAAATTATTTTGAGATAAAAAATGGGTAAGGTTTTATACTAGTTTCAGAATTATACCAGAAGTCTCCTTTTGAAAATATTTCAATAAAAAAAAAAAAAACAGAATTTGTGAGCGAAACAGGTCCTTTAGTTTCAGAACGTATTAATGGATAAGGAAATAATCTGTTTGGTTAAAATTTAGGTAGAAGTTAAGAAGCTGAATGTGTTTGGTTGTTGAGAAACTGAAGGTCAATGAAATGGTAAAGGGAGACTTTTTAAGTTGTAAATATGTTAATACTTTTGAATTAATTTTCTGCTTTGCTATATTTATTGGAATTCTAATAATTTTTGTTGAATTACTTCTTTGAAGGATTGTCAATTGTCAGTTAGGCAAGTCAATCCTAGACAATACGTTGCACAAATCCCTCAGGTTTTCTCTCTTTTCTCTGTAAATTTAGATGAATGATTGGCTTCTGATTATCGTATATTGCAAATATTAGATACACAACTTTAGCTTTTGTCTTTCTTTTTATTCCTCTTTTTTCTTTAGCTCTCAAATTTGGAAGTTTGGTTTCAACGGCCAAAAGACATTATACGGAAGTTGTTGTCAGGAGATTTAGATCTTGGTATTGTGGGTTTGGATACAGTCAGCGAATATGGACAGGTAAGTGTTATGATATAGCATACTGTTTTGGAATTACAATGTGTTGTATTGTAGATTTAGTAAGCTGCATAAAATGCTACATTTTCATCTTCCTGTAAAGACAATATTATGTCCTGCAGTGTGCTACAGTTTGACCAGTGCACTAAGTTGTAGCAGGCTTGCACAGTTGAGCTGTAATCACTGTATTAAATTATTTTGTAATTTGGGAGCTAATTTCGAATATCTCATAGTGTGATTCCCTGCTTGTGTTAATGGCTGAATAGTTACTTGCGTTTTTATGTATCGGAAGATAGAATGTGGCCTTGCAAATTTTGTGTCATTTGGTATTTCATTTCCTTCTTGTTGTCTGGAATATGGAGATATGCATTGTATAAATTGTGTTTGGATTGCTTTTCGTGGGGCAATGAAGATCTTATCATTGTCCATGACGCGCTGGAGTATAGGGATTGTCGCTTATCCCTTGCAGTAAGTGATCATTTTTTTATATATGTAGCCAACTACAGGTTGATTCTTGGTTGGTAAAATAACGTAAACTGAATATATAATTTAATTTAATGGGTCTAAGGCACTTATAGTGTCATGTACATAAATGTGTTTTATGACTTGCACGCAAATGCAAGATGATTTGTTGACATAAAATGAACGTGAAACAATATTGCTACAGAAATTGCAAATGTTTCCTTGGAAATTTGGAATGCCATTCACTAACATTTGCTTGTCTCAATCATATGTAAAACTATAGAAAATGATAAACTACAGAAAGTTATAATATTGTTTCCAAATCATAAATGTGTTTGCAAAGACACAGGAAAAATTAATAACATTGTCTGAATTAATTTGTGAAAGTGAAAGTAAGCTAAAGCAAACAGATAATTTAATCAATTTGTTCTAGAATGTTGACCTTTGCCATGTGTCGAAACTTGTTGGAAATTAAAAAGATGCATGTATCTTTCATGACTTGCTTTTCCAAATATTAAAAAAAAAAAAAAGGCAAAGTGGGGACAACTTACAATAGTGGCTCAATCATTTGATATCCAATATATGTATACATAATAGACAACATTTGTTACTGGCTTATTATAATCGTGCCTATGACCCCAATTTTAAACAACTTAAAAGGCCATTCCATCTTAATAGAAATTCCACCATTGACAAAGATAAGATATACATCAATTAGCTTGGATAATTTCTAGAAGAGATGGAATTTTGAATCATGACTAAGGACAAGTAAGTACATATATTCATAAGTATAAATTCAGAAAGCAATTTGTGAGGATAAATCTCATTATAGTAATTCCTTTCATGCTTTTTATGCCATTCAGTTTTAGTACATACACATAAAGTGAGTTGAGTTTTTCTACACATAAAATATTAGCGTAAAAAGCCAAATGGGCAACAAGTAGGATCAAAATTCAAATGGTCGACAATTTTCTTAATCAAGTCAGTTTTGTTTCATTAAGTTAACCAGTTTGTTATTTGTTATTGTTTTGTTTAGAGTTGAAGTCCAATGCCAATGGAAGCTCTCATGGATAAATTTATATTGATATTAATTGTACTTATTAATCAAAATCCAAACTTCTTTTTTTTTTTTTTTTGTAAATAGTGTTAGCCCTAAGGCTACATGATAATTTTGATGATAATAATATACATTGATTTATTGAGATTTACTAGTATGTTTATTTATGTGCAAGAATAAGATTATTGAAATAATTATAAAATCAAGAAGAGGCTTATTAAAATGAAGTGTTGAAGCTAAGGAGAAGACTACATGTTAAAGGTACCAAAGTTTAAGAACAAGGTTTGATTCAAGAAATATGCCACATGAGCAATGTTCAATCAATTGGTCATATATTTATCTACAAATGTCCAAATGATGTGATTCTTGAGCATTTGGAAAGCTTACTCAATTTATAACATTTCATATGTTATAAAGAAATTCAAATTTCAAGTGCAAGGTTGTCCAAATCATCATGCAAGTTGAAAGACAAATGGAAGTAGTTGACATGAGCACCTAATACTATTTTGGACATATCTTGAGCTAGAAATATCAAAATGACTTGATTCTTATGGCATTGGAAAGAGGACTTAATGAGGCACATTTTATATGTTTTGAAGAAATTCAAATTTCAAATAGAAGGCCAACATAATTGATATGCAATTCGATGGACTGACATAGAGAAGAAAAATCAACTCATATGAGCACTGAATGGTATTTTGTCCATATCTTGAGATAGAGATATCAAAATAACTTGATTCTTATGGCAATGAAGAACATTTCATATGTTTTGAAGAAATTCAAATTTCACATGGAAGGCCGACAAAATTAACATGCAAGTTAGTGGACTGACACAAGGAAGAAAAATCAACTTACATTAGCACCGAATGGCGTTTTGGCCATATCTTGAGATAGAGATATCCAAATGCTTTGATTCTTAATGTTTTGGAAATCTTATTCAAATATGCAGATCTTTTATGTTTTGAAGAAACTCAAATTTCAAACGAAAGGCTGACAGAATTATCATTCAATTACTGACACAAGGAAGAAAAATCAAGTCACATGATATGTTGGAAAGCTTATTCAATTGTACAGATCTTTAATGTTTTGCAGATTTTCAAATTTCAAATGGAACATTGACAAAAATGGTAGACAAGATTACGATTTTTATGATGGGCAGAAAATTTGGAGTTAGTGTCTTCAATTGATTAAGTTCATCCCATTTGTCTATAAAAGAAGCCACTCTCCTATGCATTCAGTAAGATAAGAGGAAGAGAAGAATCCATCAAGCCACAAATTAGAGGAATATCAAGTTTATAAAGCTTTTATATTCTTTATCTACTTTTTGAATAGAGTTGTACTTTTATTGTAAAAATTTTCTTTGTTTTAGTATTGTGGTAAGAGTGAGATCTTCTTGTAAAGGATAAAAATTATCCTTAAGAGAACTCTTTCCTTGGTGAGGTTGTTCATCAAGAAGAACTCTTAGTGTGGTGTTATTAAGGGTTGAAGGAAGTTGCCTTGGTGAGGTTGTTCATCAAGAAGAACTCTGGGTGTGGTGTTATCAAGGGTTGAAGGAAGTTGCCTTGGTGAGGTTGTTCATCAAGAAGAACTCTTGGTGTGGTTTTATCAAGAGTTGAAGGAAGTTGCCTTGGTGAGGTTGTTCATCAAGAAGAACTCTTGGTGTGGTGTTATCAAGAGTTGGAAGAAAAAGTCTTGGTGAGGTTGTTCATCAAGCAAGTTGTAAAGATTTCTACAACTTAGTGGAAAGCTTAGCTCATGGAGCTAGGAGCCGTGGACGTAGGCAAGGTTTGCCGAACCACGTAAATTGAGTTTGCACTCTCTCTATCCCTATCTCTTTATATTTACTTGCACTTGTGATTGTTCATTATTGTTATTCTCTTGATTGCATCTTTGATAACTTCTAATTTCATCTTCTTCACCTTTATTCTCAAAGAAAGAGTAAACTAATTTTGATCTTTCAAGAAAAGTTTTACAAATCCGTTTTTAAAAATAAAAACCCAATTCACCCCCCTCTTGGGTTGCCATACCTGGGTCAACAAGTGGTATCAGAGCAAGGTTGCTCATTTTTTTTTAAATCTTAACCGATTTTGAGTTATGACAACTTTTAATTCAACTTTATATGTTGAGGGGTTTTCTATCTCTAGACTTCCATTTTTTAATGGAAGTGATTACTCTTATTGGAAAACTAGAATGAGATTTTTCTTGAAATCTTTTGATTATGATTTGTAGTCTATTGTTTTGGAAGGATCTTTTGTTCCTACCAAAATTGAAAATGGGGAAAGCATGCTTAAAGAACCTAAAGAGTTTAGTGAAGATAATAAAAAGAAATTGAGTTTGAATGCTAAAGCTATGAATGTGTTATATTGTGCTCTAGATAGAAATGAGTTTAATAGAATATCTACTTGTTCTACGGCATAAGAAATATGGCACACACTTGAAGTAACTCATGAAGGAACTAGTCAAGTTAAAGAATCTAAAATTAGTATGCTAGTTCACAATTATGAACTTTTTAAGATGAAACCGGATAAATCAATTTCTGAAATGTTTACTAGATTTACAGATTTTTCAATAGTTTGAAATCTCTTGATAAATCTTATTCTAATGTTGAAATGGTGAGAAAGATTCTTAGGTTTCTA
This sequence comes from Boswellia sacra, assembly GCA_013180625.2. Lineage (NCBI taxonomy): Eukaryota > Viridiplantae > Streptophyta > Magnoliopsida > Sapindales > Burseraceae > Boswellia > Boswellia sacra. The sequence goes on from SNVD02009763.1 coordinate 331,554, forward strand.
CCAAAATCTTGGTAGCCAAAGGTGATGGCAATTCAAGAAGCAAAGAATCTCACCAAACTACCATTAGAAGAGCTTATGGGTTCTCTCATAACTCATGAAATCATCTTGAAGGAGAATAAAGAAGAAGATTGTGATGTGACAAACATGTGCTTTATGGCTTTAAAAGAAGATAAGGTAAGTATTCTAAACTATGATTCTAAGCTTTCATATGATGAATTACTTGAAGCATTTCAAAATTTAAGTGTGCATGTTGATAAACAAAATTCAAAAATCAATGCTTTCAAAAAGAAGTCAAAAATCATGTTATCTCAATTAGAAGAGTTGGTGGAAACAAATGAAGCTTTAGAAAATGAAAATGAAATTTTAAGGCAAAAAGATTTTAAAAGTTTGGAAAGTCAAATACATTTTTTAAAAACTGAAAATGAGATTTTAAAACAAAAGGATTTTGATAAATTAGAGAAAGAAAATATTATTTTGAAAAAGGAAAATAATGAATTAAGAAATATTGTTGATCAACAAAAAGCACAAAAAATTTGAACTCTATGTTACAAAACCAAAGGTGTGTAATTTGATAAAAGAGGGTTAGGGTATAAAACTGATAAAAATCAAAAGTATTTTAAAAACTATTTTGTTCATGCATCTTATAGGAATAATCCTAATCATTCATGCATTTATTGTGGAAGAAAAGGACACAAAGTGTATTCTTGCTATATTCAGAGAAATCTTAATTTGAAACAAATATGGGTTCCAAAAAGTACCATAACTAACCCCCAAGGACCCAAGAACTTTTGGGTACCAAAAAGTTACTCCTTGAATGTTGATTGTAGAGACAAAGGAGTGGCAAACACAAGTGGTACTTAGATAATGGATGCTCAAGGCATATGACCGGAGATGCTTCCAAATTCTCAAGATTAATCATGAAGAAAGGAGGATATGTGACCTTCGGTGATAATGCCAAAGGAAGTGTAATATGACATGGTGATATTGGTAACCCTTCTTCACCTATTATTGAAGATGTTTTGCTTGTTGATTATTTGATTAGCATTAATCAATTGTGTGATAAGGGATATTTTGTTACTTTTGAGCCTAATAGATGTGTGATTAAGGATGCAAGTAACAATAAGACATTATTTGTTGGTAATAGATGTGGTAATATTTATACAATCGATATTGATGTTAATGATCATGTAGAAAATTATTTCATAGTTAATCATGATGCTTGGTTATGGCATAGAAGGTTAGGTCATGCTAGCATGGACACAATTTCTAAAAATGATTTAGTTGATGGTCTTCCAAAAATAGAATTTAAAAAGGATAAGATTTGTGATGCGTGTCAATTTGAAAAACAAGTGAGAACTTCTTTTAAACAAAAGAAATTAATTTCAACAAATAAACCTCTACAATTACTTCATTTGGATTTATTTGGACCATCAAGAACTCAAAGCCTTGGTGGAAAGTATTATGTTTTTGTTATTGTGTATGATTATTCAAGATTCACTTGGGTATTATTCTTGAAAACTAAAAATGAGGCCATACAAGCTTTTTCAAAATTTGCAAAAAGAGTCCAAAATCAAAAAGGGTATTCTATTGTGTCCATTAGGAGTGATCATGGTGGTGAAGTAGACAATGTTACATTTGAAAATCTTTGTGATGAAAATGGTTTTGAACATAATTTTTTCGCACTTAGAACTCCACAACAAAATGGTGTTGTTGGGAGGAAAAATAAGACTATCCAAAAAATGGCTAGGACCATGTTACTTGAAAATAATTTGCCAAAATATTTTTGGGCCGAAGCCGTTAATACCGCATGCTTTATAATCAATAGAGTCCATATTAGACCTTTAATAAAGAAAACTCCTTATGAACTTTGGAAATGAAGAAAACCCAACATTGGATTTCTTAAAGTTTTTGGATGTAAATGTTTTATTTTAAACACCAAGGACAACCTTGGAAAATTTGATGCAAAAGCCGATGTTGGAATTTTTGTTGGCTACTCCAACCATAGTAAAGCATATAGAGTTTTTAACAAAAAGACTCTTACTATTGAAGAATCTATGCATGTTGAATTTGATGAAACTAATGTGATTTCTTCAAAGAATTTAGATGATGATATTGTTGAGGTAGAAAGGCAAATCAAGGAATCAAGGCTTGATGAAAAGAGCCAAGATGAATTACAACTTCAACAAGAAAAGCTTGAGGAAGCAAATGATTCTTCCCAAGAATTACCAAAGGAATGGAGGTATGCAAAAGCTCACCCTAAAGATCTCATTATTGGTGAACCATCACAAGGTATGAGAACTAGATTTTCTTGTAGGAACTTTTGTAATAATTTTGCATTTGTCTTTAAATTTGAACCAAAATCTTTTAAAGAAGCAGAAAATAACGAAAGTTGGATTTTGGCTATGCAAGAAGAATTAAACCAATTTGAGAGAAATCAAGTTTGGAAATTAGTCCCTAGATCCAAATATGACTAAACCCCTTAGTCAAGATAGATTTTGCATAATTAGAAAAGAATTAGGCATGTTGGATATGTCTTAATTTTGCTTTTAGATGAAAATCTTTGAATGGTAGCATATGGTAAGGGGGAGAATATATTTAGGGGGAGTAATTAATTTGATTACATCTTTTTTATGATAACAAAAGGGGAAGAAATGGTTGGATTGCTTATATTCATAACAAGTGCCATCTTTTTGTTTAATCTCGATTTTATTTTCATTCTTGATTTTAGATATTATTTTAAAGCAATCAATAGTTTGTCATCATCAAAAAGGGGGAGATTGTTAGCCTTAAGGCTACATGATAATTTTGACGATAACAATATATATTGATTCATTGAGATTTACTAATATGTTTATTTATGTGCAAGAATAAGATTATTGAAATAATTGTAAAATCAAGAAGAGGCTTATTAAAATGAAGTGAGGAGAAGACTACATGTTAAAGGCACCAAAGTTTAAGATTAAGGTTTGATTCAAGAAATGTGTCACATGAGCAATTTTTAATCAATTGGTCATATATTTATCTACAAATGTCCAATGATTCTTGAACCTTTGGAAAGCTTACTCAATTTATAACATTTCATATGTTTTAAAGAAATTCAAATTTCAAGTGCAAGGTTGTCCAAATCATCATGCAAGTTGAAAGACAAATGGAAGCAGCTGACATGAGCACCGAATACTATTTTGGACATATCTTGAGCTAGAAATATCAAAATGACTTGATTCTTACGGCATTGGAAACAGAACTTAATGAGGCACATTTTATATGTTTTGAAGAAATTCAAATTCAAATGGAAGGCTGACATAATTGACATGCAATTCGATAGACTGACACAGAGAAGAAAAATCAACTCACATGAGCACCGAATGGTATTTTGTCCATATCTTGAGATAGGCATATCAAAATGACTTTATTCTTGTGGCAATGAAGAACATTTCATATGTTTTGAAGAAATTCAAATTTTAAATGGAAGGCCGACATAATTGACATGCAAGTCAGTGGACTGACACAAGGAAGAAAAATCAACTCACATGAGCACCAAATGACATTTTGGCCATATCTTGAGATAGAGATATCCAAATGCTTTGATTCTTAATGTTTTGGAAATCTTATTCAAATATGCAGATCTTTTATGTTTTGAAAAAATTCAAATTTCAAACGAAAGGCTGACAGAATTATCATTCAATTCGGTGGATTGACGCAAGGAAGAAAAATCAAGTCACATGAGCACCGAATGGTGTTTTGTCCATATCGTGAGATAGAGATGTCCAAATGACTTGATTCTTGATGTGTTGGAAAGGTTATTCAATTGTACAGATCTTTTATGTTTTGCCAATTTTTGAATTTCAAACGGAACATTGGCAAAAATGGCAGACAAGATTACGATTTTTATGATGAGCAGAAAATTTGGAGTTGGTGTCTTTAATTGATTAAGTTCATCCCATTTGCCTGTAAAAGGAGCCCTTCTCCCATGCATTTAGTAAGACAAGAGGAAGAGAAGAATCCATCAATCCACAAATAAGAGAAATATCAAGTTTATAAAGCTTTTATATTCTTTATCTACTTTTTGAAGAGAGTTGTACTTTTGTTGTAAAAATTTTCTTTGTTCTAGTATTGTGGTGAGAGTGAGATCTTCTTGTAAAGGATAAAAGTTATCATTGAGAGAACTCTTTTCTTGGTGAGGTTGTTCATCAAGAAGAACTCTTGGTGTGGTGTTATCAAGGGTTGAAAGAAGTTGCCTTGGTGAGGTTATTCATCAAGAAGAACTCTTGGTGTTGTGTTCTCAAGAGTTGAAGGAAGTTTCCTTGGTGAGGTTGTTCATGAAGAAGAACTCTTGGTATGGTGTTATCAAGAGTTGAAGGAAGTTACCTTGGTGAGGTTGTTCATCAAGAAGAACTCTTGGTGTGGTGTTATCAAGAGTTGAAGGAAGTTGCCTTTATGAGGTTGTTCATCAATAAGAACTCTCGGTGTGGTGTTATCAAGGGTTAAAGGAAAAAGTCTTGGTGAGGTTGTTCATCAAGCAATTTGTAAAGATTTCTACAACTTAGTAGAAAGCCTAACTTGTGGAGCTAGGAGCCCGTGGACGTAGGCAAGGTTTGCCGAACCACGTACATCGAATTTGCACTCTCTCTATCCCTATCCTCTCTACATTTACTTGCACTTATGATTGTTCAATACTGTTATTCTCTTGATTGCTTTTTTGATAACTTCTAATTTCATCTTCTTCACCTTTATTCTCAAAGAAAGAGTAAACTAATTTTGATCTTTCAAGAAAAATTTTACAAATCCGTTTTTAAAAATAAAAACCCAATTCACCCCCCTCTTGGGTTGCCATACCTGGGTCAACAAATAGGTCCTAGATGCTTCAAGTGGACACCATAGTCTTTTCCAATTTGATAGTCATGGAACAAACAATATCATAGATCGTGAGTAGGTTATTTACCATGTTGGAAGTTGTTTACCAAGTTGTAGGTTGTTTACCAAGTTTTGTGTAAATTTACTTATCAGATGATTAAACTATGTGAAGGTTGTTGAACTATCTAACTGACATGTTGTTTAACTGTTTGATTATAACATGTTAAATAGTGTGGATGATAATTGCATTATATTTGGTTTTCTTGGATTATGATTGAACCATTATATGAGATATTTTTGTATTTGATTTGATTTCATTATATTCATTGAATGAATGATTACAGAATTATATCAAGACATTTTTCTGAGACAGGCTAATTATTTTGTAAATAGCAAATAAATATGGAATAGCATTAGCAGCGAAACTTCGAAAAATTTTTGCTAACTATTTACAATGGTTCCCAATCAATAATTGTATAAAAATTGTGTAACAACTTTTTGCCGCGGTTTTTTGTTCGTTGTAAATATTGACTTTTTACGGCGGTTTTGTGACTTTTTACGACGGTTTTTGTTCGTCGTAAATACTCATTTTTTACGGCGGACACAAAACCGCTATAAAAAAAGTGTGGTGATTGTCGATCCTATTTCGTCGCTTGTTTTTGCGTCGAACAACTAAACCGCTGTAATAGTGAAACCTTAACTTATATTCCAAAGCCAGCATGATAAATTTTCTTTATCAATAATATCGAAAAGTTACTTTTCGTTTAATTTTTTGAAAGGAAGAAGTATGATGTAACGTCGCTTTAGAATAAATAACTTTACTATTTCATTTTTATCTATGATTTTCTTGTTTAATTAGAATTTCTATTTTTAGGATGTCGAATATCATTAGAATTTGATTTTATTCTATTTTCTTTTATTTAGTTCAATTATTTTAACATCATGTTATCTGATTAACTGAAACAGCATAATTTACTAATCTTTTCCCAAATTGTTGTCCATAATTTTCAATTAAAATATAATAAAATATATGTCTAAGAAAGATTAATCTGTCGGTACGCTGAATTTCAAAGAGAAGTAAATTTCCAGCAAGCATCACAGGAAATATATGATCTTTGTTCAACATTAATTCCACATGCTATAAATATATATAATTAAAAGGAATAGTACTGAATATATTAAAAACAAGTAATAGAAGTACATCCAACTATGTCCACGATTAAAGCCATACGCGTGCACATAACATAAATGAAACGAAGAAATGGGGTACCTTAGATCGATAGATTGGGGAGACAAGGAAATCCAGGTACAGGAGTTATTACGTTAACATTTTTACTCCTGCTAACCCGAAACTGTGTACCAAGTCTGAATAAAACTCAGAACAAGTGCTGTGGTCACCCCAACCAAACCAATCACACTCCAAGGACTTTCGAAATATCTTCTTTTGAGTTGAGCCATCCACACATGGTACTTTCTGTTCTTGTAATACTCCTCGATTTCGTGTAACGTAGTACCATATTTGCGTCTAAAAGGCACCTTCAAGTCATCAATGTTTCTTATGTCTCTGAAGAGTTGAACTACCTCTTCATCACTATCAAGGTAATTGTAGAGTATTCTTTTATCTCGTAGCTCTTGCACACCTTGGGGTCGATTTATAAGTAAAGCAAGGAAGTGAATATAGAAGCAGACCTCAGACTCACTATATGAATGTGTGCAAATTTCATAAGCTATCAAGTTGAAGAACTTGAATGCTGTTGCCTCGTTCACAACGATGACAGGAATTTGTAAAGTTCCACTGCTGAATTTAACATCAATCAAGCTACCAGTAGTATTAAGCTTGAAGTTAACCCCTGCTGCTTTTAGCTCCTCAATATTACGTAGGGTAGGGACCTCATTGACGGCATGCTTATGCGGTATAATGATATGAAGTAACCCAAAATGCACATGAGAATATGAAATAGCATGCCCATGGTTTTGAATGACTTGTCAATTATCCACTCCCTGACGCTGCCTTTTTCATTGGTTTCAACGAATGTGAGAGTTGTCCGGAAAAGGTCGAGAAGAATGCTACTTTCTGGTTTCAGGTCCGGGTTCTCCGCCGCTGGTTGATTCCAAGTCCTACGACGGATGAAATTTCGGATTGATTTCTTCAGATCCTCTTTTTCTTTACTGGAGCTTATTAAGGAATGGAGAAGTTTATAGGGAAGTTGATTCTCCAACAACATTATATCAGTTTGAAATGTGAGTCTGTCAGCCGCAGCTAGTACTATTTCCAATCCCTTGAACATCCCTGTGCCCTCATCATACCCATATTTCGTAACATGTATGAAATGCAGCACCACACACCCAGCTATAAGAAACATCCATGCAAGCTCATCATCACTATGGTTTCGTTTTGCATCCGCCTCATAGCAATTCCTCAATTCTTTAATCTCCATTTTAATCCTGCGGTATACATTTTCCTTGTTGACCTCGTGTTTTTTAATGAACATTGCAGCCAATTTAATCTTCATCTCTTCCGTCACCCTGAGATTTTGTTTTTTATGGTGGTAGGGACCAAGTGAAACTACACTTGGTTCGAACAACTCTTTCAAATTTTGCTTCTCCCGTAGCTTCTCTGGAACCCTCGGTATCTTCGGTTCGTTAGTTTGGTCTTGATGGATCAAGACATAATCCAAAAGTGTGATCTTCTCCTCAATAGTAGTGCTCCGATTGCCCACCACTAAACGGCTCAGTGTGGTCTCCTCGATAATGTGGTCATCACCTCCATTTGTGCCTCTAGTTTGTCTAGCAGCACCATTTCCTGCCATGGTTAATGGTAGTTGTGTGTTTGTAAAACCCCACCAATATTTTCTAAGAATTTGCTGTTTCTAATATGGAGTTAACAGATCAATAAATAGAACACACACATAGAAAGGAAACAGCTAGCTAGCTAGATCAAGAAATTAATTAATTAAACAAGTAATTTTTATGCTGGCCAGCCAGCCAATTAGTTGGCTTACTTTCTTTTTGTTTTCATGAGTACTAGTTCATAATTAATTATTGCAGTATAAAACTAATAACAGTGTATATATAAATACTAATATTTTTAAATTACCATTAATTTTAAGTCAACAAAAGAAGTAATATATTAACAGAATAAATAAAATACTATAATGTACGCAATTCAAAGTTGAAATATATGTACACTAAAGTCCAAGCTATCATCATCATCAATTACATAACCCTTACTAGCCCCCTTCTTGTTGTTGCATTAGTCATGGCTTTGTCAATTAATTTGGAGAAATTTTACAATTGGTACAACGGTTGCGTGTGGTTGACAAAACTTCTGATTAGGCAGTAACTAAAATACAAGGAGATCGATAACTCTAAACTAAGACTCAAGCGAGCAACACCAACACACGCCAATTATTTTTTAGCAGAAACATCCAAAATATTTGAGATTTAATTATGTTTATCTTTGAGGCATTTTTATTTGAAACCTCTGCCTACCGACCCATATCATGTCTCTACTCGAGAAATTAATTATTTTGAGCGCTATAGTTACTCGAATTTAAGGCCAGAGGAATAATAAGAATAATATACGGATGGATAATACAAAATTTAAACGAGCATTTTCCAAATAAATCAATTACTTTTCATAGATATCTTTTAAAATAAATTTTAATTGATAGATATATTATACTTGTGTGTATGTATGTATGTATGTATGTATGTATGTATGTATAGACACACCAAAAAATTAATATCTCAAATTTGTAATTTTGTATATGAAAAATAAAAAATTAATTTTTTATGTGTTAATATTAGACATATGGTTTGTGGATAGTATTTAATTTTTACAGTAACTTTCTATTGAAACAGATGTTATTTGATTTTGTTAGTTATACAAATTTATTTTTGAAATCAGTTTTAGATTTTGCCTCGTGACCTAAATAGTTCTCCCGAACAATACATCATTAACATCTCGTAGTTTTAAATTGATCCCAGCACACTTGAAACTAAGTCATCAACATATACTTCGAGTTTACTTGGAGTTTGACTACAATACATTTACTATATACATACATTAACTATTCACTTTGTATAAAATTCCTAAATGGATATATAAAAGTCGTAAATACAACTTTGATATACTTATTTACAATTTTATAACTTTTATATATGAATTTACGATTTTTATATAAAATAAACAGTAATTGTATGAGTACAACTGCTGCACCCAAGCGATTTCCATTTAGTCTCAAATGCATAAAAAAATTTAAACTCACAATGAAAATCATTCAACATCTCATAACTAGATCGACTCTCTTGACTTTACCAAATTAATGATAAAAAAGTCTAGCTTTATACAGAACAGACAATTAATTTCAACAACTTCAACTCTTCAAATGAACGACTTAGCTCTCTACCAAGTCAGTTGATTAGCAATGAGCTTTAATTTTAAATAGACTTTTAATTTCTTTTTAGTCCCCATAGTTTGTAATTTGATCATTTCATACCCGAAAAGAGTGTTGGATGCAAGTAATCGGATGCAAGTAATTTCAAAGGGGGTATTTGAGTCTTTTTGTCAAGAAAGCGTCTATGGCATGAAAATTTTTCAGGATGTGTCCATTTTTCAACTGAGCCCCCTAATTGTGTCTATTTTCTCAATTTTCCCTTATCTCTATATATACTTCAAAGGTGGAATAACTGGCTTTCAGTGATAAGATAAGACCCCTATAAGATGTGATAAAACATATACAAAAAATAAGAGTAATATTATATACACAATGAAGTTGTATGTATTAGATACAACCAATAATATATACAATTTGAGGTGGTATAAATTCACTAAACCGGTAAAAAATAAATTAAATATTTTTAATAAATGAAGTGGAAACTACACAGTAATAACTTTGTAACATATAGGTTGTACAACTTAATTGTATATTTAAAATTATTAATTGTACAAACTTTTAAACTCATAACAAATTGAAAGTCATAGAATTGACAAGTAGCGCTGTCCATGTGTTAATTGTTACAAACATCCTTTTTAAACAACGAAGTGATTACATTATTATAATATTTGTATATATATGACTATTTTACTTCTCTTGTGTCAGGTGATATTGCAATGATATTTACAACATTTGAATTGGAATAAGATAAAGATGGCCCGAACATAATTTGATTAAGCTAAATGACACCAATTAACTCGATCATGAAAATTTTCTATTATAGGAATCATAATAGAGAAAATAATATAGAAACTATTAAGTGATAATAGAAGTAGCATAAACATGACTACAGTGACATATAATTTGAAAATAGTTTTCTCATATTCCCTCAACTTAAGGGTTGTTTTTAATTCACTTTGATTATAGATATAATTCTCTAGTGACTAGACTTTCTATTAATTTTACAGAGATCCAAAGTGTGATAGAAATGTAAATGACGTAGATTTCATTCTAAACCAGTAAATTTAAACTAATATCGGACGGTCCACACCAGTAATGTATGATGATGTTAGAGAGATTGCAGCCCCTATTGTAGTTCCATATATTATATATTAGTCAAAACGAAGTGTGAGCATAGCAAATCGTAGCATGCTATTGCCTGATATGCATCAGCTTAATTGTAACCCATTTCGAAGTTGTAGGAATTAAACTAAGTTTGGAAGTCTTGTTTAGATTATTTGGATTGGGCTTAGATTTTAAGATTTATTTTGATATTACTAGATTTCATTTTTTTGAGTAGAATTAGTCTACGTCTACTATAAAGTATGTATTTCATATTTTTTTAATTAAGAGAAGAGTGAAGTATCGTCTTTCTTCTTCAGATGTTATTTTCTTTGATTTCTTGTGTTGCTTGAGTTGGTATTTTTATTTTCTTATAATTGCTAGCAAAGTTGGGGAAAGAGCTAGGGAACTCATAGAATTTCCTAAGTTTGATGGAAAAAATTGTTTTTAGTTATAGAGACATCTGGGAAATTGTAGATTAGAGATTTGAAATACCAGCTAATCAAGTTGAATTGACGCAAGAACAAAGAGAAATTTTTGCGTATGATCGGAAGAAAAATATAAAGCTGGGCTTTATATCAATTAATTTGTAGATCTCCATATCTATCAGAAGATTGCCTACGTAAAATCAACAAAAAAAGGTATGGGATTTCTTAATGAACACCTATAACAGTGTTGGGGAAAAAAAATTGTGTCCTAGATTGAGTCCCAAATATAGCTTGATTTAAGATTGAAAACTAAAAAATAGTCCCAAAATTTCAATATCGAGATAGACACTCATGAATTTGAATCTCTTGAGAATAGAGAAGAAAAACAAATTAAAGAACAGTTCGTCGTCATTCACCAACCGCCATTGTCAGCCATCCTTGTGGTCATGTGTCACCATTGACCAAAGAGTGAATTCTTACCTCCTCCACCACCACCATTAAATAGATCAGGATATGCTTTGCAAACTTTCCTTCTTCGCCGGTGACCAATTTCAACAGGACTGTGCAAAAAAAGTCCATTAATGCTTTGGTTATACCATCAACCACTGTGATCGCCAGCAAGTAATATGTCGCCACCCTCCCAAGAAGCAGGGACGGAGCTAAAAATTATTTCTAGAGGGGGCAAAATTAAACAATAATAAAAGAAAATAAATTAATATATATAAAATATAATTGTAAATTTAAAAAATTTATAACATATTTAGTCAACATTATTTGGGGTATAAATTAATATTTATCATATCAATTTCAAGTTCTAATTACAAGAGAAATGATAAAATAAAATAATTAATAATATAATTAAATAAAATTTTAAACTTATTAATTCAAAATGATCTTATTTTTTTAAAAATAAAAATAATAGAGACAAAACAAATTAATAAGTAATGATGGAGAAAATATAAAAAAAATTTTGTTTGATAAATAAGATGTAAATAAAAATATATATACATATATACATTTATAACAATATACATTTCTAATAATTGAAAAAAAAATTTAATTTTTGTTCTTTGGCCCAGGAAGGGCAATTGCCCCTGTTGGGCCTATGCTGGCTCCGTACCTGTCAGGAAGCTTTGTCGGTTGTTGTTGATGATGATTCAAAAGTCGACGCCGATCAAGATGGCCGAAATACATCGTAATTGCAATCAACTTAGAAAAACACCGAAAATTGGCAAGTGAATAGGCATCTCCTTTTCCAATCAACTTTTGTGGATTTCACCAAGTTTTGTGGTCAGAAAACAGCCGATCACGATTTGCATGGCAAATGGCAATCTACCCCATGTGACAAAAAATTTTGATAGGCCCCTATGATGGCAAATACTGATCAGGTCCTTCAAATTTAAAATATCATTTGGGTCTCTCAAGTGAAAAATATCAATTTGATTACTTAGAAGAAAAATATCAGCTTGGTCTAGCTTTTTAGCAAATATTTTGACCCCCTCAAGGTTTTGCTAGTGACAAAGAAACTCCTGCAGAATTTTAATTTGGTTTGTTTGTCTTCAAAATTTTAATCTCATCCCACAATAGAGAAATATGTCCAATAAAAAAAGGAATGTGGTTTTTTGGTTAAGAATTTAGAGAGAAAAGTAGAGGACTTATTTGCATTAGATGATAAGTTGCTATATACTATGGGAGATCTTAGTTTTATTTGGTTGATTAGAGAGTATGGTAATTACAAAATTACCCAAGTAAAGCTTGGTTTAAGGGAGACAATCTAGGAATTAAACCAAGCTTTGAAGTCTTGTTTAGATAATTTGAATTAGGCTTAGAATTTTAGATATGGTTTAATATTAGGTTTCATTTTATGAGTAGAATTAGTCTATGTCTACAACAGAAGCATGTATTTCATATTTTTTATTAAGAGAAGAGTGAAAGTATTATTTTTCTTCTTCACATGTTATTTTGTTTGATTTATGTTGCTCGAGTTGGGTTGTTATTTTGATTATCTTACAGAAGTTTATAGGCCATAACATATAAAATATTTAGGCCTGAAATTGCCCCTCATCTTAATTTAAACAATGAAATTTTAAGTACGATACAAAAGAAATTAGACTCTATTAATTTGACTTGATCATCTCTCCTACATATAAGGAACTCCACTTCTAATAGTTGAATCTAATTAAGAAAGCTAAAGAGAAGTTTACACATTATTGGCGCTTGTATCTCGTGATCTCACATCAGCATCTGCTGTCCCTCTGCAAATGTAAAAATATGCTAGGCACACATAATAGCTAAAATTGATATAGCTAATAAATGTTAACCTATTGTAGTACACGTCCAGGTGACTGCGATTCAAGTTGGCGGCGAACAAGCTTCTATTTACCTGGACGCTTAATATGCTAAGGAAATTTCCAATTCCAATAACAAACTCATTTATTTCTGATGCATAGTCCTTCAAAGGTAAAGGCAACTCATCCATCAAGTAATCATCAAATCCATCGATAGCTAGTCCTTCCATAAGTCCCAAAAGGCAACTGTGGGGAAAGCCAGAAGATGTTCATTGGTAATGGTATATTATTTGGAAGGGAGTTGTTTACTAATCCTTCGGGAATTTCTAGTCATCCTTCACTCTTAACTATTTTCAACCTCTTGACCTCAACCTTCCATGAAAAACCGCAACAAAGTACAGATACCACCATTCCAACCCCAATTCTTACTAATTGCGCCTGTTTCTGTTGAAAAAGGAAATTGTTTTAGGCGATCCGAATTGAATTGCAAGTAACCAAGCGTAAGAGCGCATAGAATTCATGGTGTCTCCTTGTTCAGGGAAAAAAGTCTCGCCTGTTGATATGACCAAACCAAAAACAAGGAAGGCAATCCAGATGGGAACTATTTTTCGAAGAATTTTTGATATTTCTTTAAGACCGAGCGAGTAAGGTCTGTCCAGCACCTGATTTTGCACTCCTGGCCTATGACTGGAATTAGAATCCACAATGGTAGGCCTCTCCATTTCATGGCTTTGCTCTTGTGGCCTAATAGTGGAATTAGAATCCACAATGTCAGGTATGTCCGGCGCCTGGCTTTGCTCGTCTGGCCTAAGATTGGAATGAGAATCCATATTGGCAGGTCTGTCCGGCGCCTGGCTTTGCTCTTCTGGCCTAAGATTGGAATAAGAATTCATAGTGGCAGGTCTGTCCGGTGCCTGACTTTGCTCTTCTGGCCCAAGAGTGGAATTAGAATCCACAGTGGCAGGTCTGTTTGGTGCTTGGCTTTGTTTTTCTAGCCTAAGAGTGGAATTAGAATCCATATGGGCAGGTCTGTCCGGCGCCTGGCTTTGCTCTTCTGGCCTTAGGGTGGGACAATCCACAACGGCGGGATTGTCCACAGCCTGGCTTTGCTATTCTAGCCTGGTATTCGAAGAAGCCAGAATGGCAAGCCGCACTTGGCTTTGCTCTTCCGGACTAAGAGTGGAAGAATCCACAATGGCAGGTCTGTCCTCCAACCTGTGAGAGCAGATGAAGCCAGGAATTTGTGTGCCATGCTTATTTTGTGTCATTTCGTCAAGCAAAATTATATATGTTATACATGAGAAATGACATTTTGACACAAATTTTAATACAAATCGAAACATAAAATTCTGAAAATTAATCTAAGATAATAAATTAAAATTAAAATAAAATAATTGATTTAATTCATCAACTATTTTAATTATAGAATTATGTGAAATCAATGATTAAAAATTTGTGTCAAATTATATATATATATATATATATATATATATATATATATGTGTGTGTGTGTGTGTGTGTGTGTGTGTGTGTGTGTGATTTGCCTATTACCTATAATAAAAAAAGGACATGTAGAGGAATACATACCTTAGCCTTCCAAATGAGAAGGCTTCAAAATGAGAAGCCCTCCAATTGAAGAGGTTTATATTCCAAACGTGGAGGCATTTAAGAGGGGAAGCCCAAAGTAAAACGCCGATCAGTGTCACAATGATGGAAAATGCGAAAGTGCCTGGCCATTCAAAAGAGGACGTTATGTATGTGATCAATAGGCTACAACCACAAGTAGCACGCCACCACACTCTTCTCCGCGCCACTACTCATTCTCATTTATGTTTGTTTCCGGTTCAAGGGTTCTCAATTGATCAACAACAACAAGATGTGTTTCCAAAGAAGCTGTGCCTCCAGCTTCACCCACTGCTAATAGAATAAGTCCAATTGTGTAAAGTCCTTGAATCTTGGATTGTGGCATCGCTATCCGAGCCGTTAGTAATAACATGGCAATCCCTGCAACAATAATTTGTTTTTATTGAATCCGTTAAAATAGGTGTGACATTTTATAAATTTTGAGTTAAAATAATTTTTAGTTCATTTTAATTTCAATATGAGTCACATATTTATTTCAAAATTTAATAATAATGACGTATTTTCAAATCTTTTTGCAATTTTTGTTTAAATTTTAATCTTCAAATTTAAGTTTTGTTAAATTTATATTAGGCTTTGAAATGTGTGTTCCAAGGAAAAAAATGTCAAATTAAAATTTTAATGATAGATTTAGTGAGTAAAAAGTGTGAGGAATATATTTTTGGTGCAAATAATCCTCTTTTTTTTTTTAAATTTATATCAATAGTTTAAAATATTGCCCAACTTCGATATCCTGTGATAATTTTGCTGCTCTTCAAGCCCATGATTTTAAATTTATAGTTCACTAACCATATATATAATAAAAATACAATGTTATACTTACAAAGTTTATGTATAAAATTTGTATAAAAAATTAATATGGCATCAAGTAAATGAAAAAATGAATATAAGCAACCAATGTAACACATGTTGAAGAGTAATGTGACAATAAATAAGTAATGTCACATCAATTTTATATATAAATTTTATATGCGTAGCATGACTCTTAAAAAAAAACATAAATTACCTAGCCTCCTTTTAGCAATATGTAATTTATATTATTTTAATTTGCCAAAAGCTGAAGTATTATAATTTATTAAAATGTAAGAATTAAATAAAGTAGAATTAACGAAAATAAGAATTCAATAAATATTGACTAAATAAATTTATGATTGTTTAAGGTTTATTTTTTTTTCTCAATTTTCATCGTCTAAGTCTTAATAGATTAAGATTTAAGTGTTTTTTTTTAAGTTTAGCACTTGAAACAAGTGACATAGCTTTAAATTAAAAAAGTCAAATTTTATCACTTTTTTTCATCAAAAATATCTTAATTGATTTATTTTGCAAAAATACCTTTATCTTTCCTAATGTCAAAATTAATATAATATTTTTAATTATATAAAACTTTACTAATTATTTTATTTATATTAATGAATTTAACCAAAATTAATAAATATTTGGAGAACTTCTGTCAACAGGAAATGGAAATTAATATTATTGACTATCATTTCAAGCGGGATATGGACCAATACTTACACCAAAATTATGGTCACTGAACGATCTACTCAGCCTTATAACTATCAATAGCCAATGATGCTTTATTTAACTATAAGAGACCGAAAATGTAAAAAACGATTAGAGAAATATAATTGTTTCTGGCCTTCTATAGTTAAACAAAGCATCATTTGTCGTTGAAATCTATATGGCTGAATAGATCGTCGAAAGAGGATCACTTTGATGTATGCCTTGCTATCATAGGAGTAAGTTCACCAATGAACAGCAACGGCTGATGGTGGAGGACAAAGGCCATGGTGACCGGCTAATGGTAAAGCTAATTGACTTTTAAAATTTATTATTTAAACTTATTAAAAAGATTTTTTTTTCTTTCACATATTTGTTAATTATTGCCAATATATCATATTATTAATCATTATTTTATTATTTATAATAATTTAATAGGTATGAATATTTAAAATGGGTAAGTTTATTGTTTATTCATATTATTATTTTGATTTAAATTTTTAAGCTATTTAATGTGTATAGTATATTAAATATCAATATATTTTATTTTTTATAATAAGGTTAAATAAGGCATATTTGAATTAATTTATCAACCTAAGACTTATTGAAAAATAAAAAACAAACATATGATAAAATGATACAAAAATAAGTGCTAATAAGTGCTAAAAAGTATTAAGTGAAAAAAAAAGGCTCCTAAGGGGTTGATTGTTTTTTAGTTTAAAGTCTAAATTTAACTTATTTTCAGATTTCAGATTTTTTCATGACATTTTTATTTACCTAACACTTAATCTAAAATATTTTTATTTGAATGAAAATACTATAAATTTTAGCTTTTATCTAAATGCAAATATCTGAATTATTTATTATTCTTCTAATTTTCTTAAATGCCCTTATAAAATTTATTTATGACCAGTTTGTCTGTAGCCTAATATTTTAATTTTGAAACTTTATTATTTACTGCTAATTCTATATTATAGTTCTGTATATATGTTTAAAATTATTTTACGGTCATTTAGATTTTTTATATATCAAAATTTTTTTTTAAAAAAATTAACTTCTTTACCCAATTAAATACTTTCTAAATATATATTTTGGTATATATCTAAATAACTTTATTATGTGAAATAAAATTACAACTGAAAATATATATATATATATATGTGTGTAAAACCAATAGTTTTTTGACATTTCAATTTAAATATTAAAATAAAAAATAAACATGTTATTTAGATTTTTATATTAAAACTTATTCATATTTTAATTTAATTCAAATTTATTTAAATTTTATATTAAACAAATGGCTCCCGAAGTCTTTCTTTATGTATTTGCATTGAGAAAGTGGGTCTTTTGTTATGACTAGTCCTTGTTATGTCATCTAAAATATTATAATTTATCAAAAGGCAAGAATTAAATTCTAAAGTTAAAAATTCAATAAATATAAATATTGACTAAATAGATTTACGATTGTTCAAGTCTTTATTTATATATCAACATTTGTGAAAGTGGGTATGCTTTTTTACAACTAGTCCTCATTATGTAATCTCAAGTATTATAAAATATCAAGAGGTAAGAATTAAATAAAGTAGAATTTACAAAAATTGAGAATTCAATAAATATTGACTAAATAGATATATGATTGTTTAAGTCTTTCTTTATATATTTGCATTGAGAAGTGGGTCTTTTGCTTTTTTATGACTAGTCCTCATAAATACTAAGATGTAATTCGTTAACAATAATTTTAAATTATTAGAAGCTAGTAACAGTATCAATATTATCAATTACGTAACCTTCCTCGTTGCATGAGTCAAGGTCTTTGTTTGATCCTAATTAGAGTTTAACACGAATTTAAAGGGGCACTTTAAAAAAAAAAAAATCAGACGACCAATAGGTCCTTGATGAAAAATGCTAACATCCTAATATTAATAAACTTGTAAAAACTATAATTTAGCGCCTCAAATAATTATTGTTTGAAATAATGTTCAGAGTGAGATAATTTATGTGCGTGCTAAATCTTAATGTCTAATTGTGAATATTTTATTGGATGATATAAAAAAATTAATTATTGATAAAAACTAAATCTATAAACAATTTATATATTTATTTTTTTATAATTCGATTTATTATAATTTCATTGTACATGATTGTTATTTTACTTATATTTGATTGTAAAAATTTTCGAGCCATAATTACATTTTACAACAAATATGGCGAACAGCTTTTTACACAGAAAATTATTACATAAACAAACCCTGTCCTCGAAGTCTTTGATTAATACAAAAAATTTAGTTGTAATTTGTAAAATCCACCATCTTGTTGTTATTACCTTGCCTGCGGTTTTTTTAATAATAAATAATTCTATTATTGAGGTCTACGATAACTCCCTGTGATACTGACATGGGAAAACTTTATCTACTGACTCTTGTCGTTATAAGTTAATCATATAGTGCGGGCAAAATCCTCACTTCCCATCCCATCCAAGTTGGATAGACATAGGCTGATACGTTAGCGTTATAACATCATCTCGTTACGACATCGTCTTCTCTTTTCTGGTCCATCTCAACGGTTGAGGATCTTTTGGCACAAGCTAATGCAATCTGGCGTTCTACATATTTTGACATTTTTCCTTTTTCATATGTAATAATAATAAAAAAATATTTGTTTTTTTAATTATTTAATAGGACGAATCTTTTATACGAATTTTTAACAAAAGACATTAAGTGAAGCATTACCTCATCGTCCAAGTTAGGATGATAAATTTTCTTTACCAATAAAATTATAACAATTCATTTTCATTTCATTTTTTTTTGAAAAGAAGAAGCACGATGTAACGTAGTTTTAGAATAAATAACTTTACGATTTGATTTTAATCACTAATTTTATTGTTTAACTGCGATTTTTCATTTTTAGGATATGTTGAGTACAATAAGAATTTGATTTTATTTTATTTTCTTCCATTTAGTTCAATTATTTTAACAAGATTAGAATTGTATAACTCTAAATAGGTTTGTTATATATGGTTTGTTGTCGCCAATATATTCGCAATAATATCTGGAATACATCCTTTGCAGATTTTTTTTGTCATCATTGATTTTAACAATCAGCATGACGTTTGATTAACAAAGACGACACAATTTACTAGTCTTTAATTTTCCAAAAGGTGTCTACAATTTTCAATTAAAATATTATAAAAAATATATCGTGTCGTGTCATCCGTGGATCATCCGTTTACTAATCGAGTCGTGTTTAGATTTAGACATGAATATGACCCATTTATTATTCGTGTTCATATATCATCTCGTGTCACCCGCGGATCACCTATTTAATAATCGGGTCATATTCGAGTTGAGTCTTCTTGATACAAATAATAAACTAGTCGGATTTAGATTTGACTAATCTTTGTCATCTCATAACTCGACATGACCCCGATCGCAAATTTTCACCCCTACTAAACACACTACAAAATTGATACTTATAAGATGATTAGTGTTGACAAAATCCTTATCTCCCATCCCATCCATAAACTTGGATGGCAGGCTGATACTTAAACGTTATGACATTATCTCCTCTTTGTAGACTGACGTTGCCTCCTTGTCATAGTAAGTTTCATATTGATTAGTTCTTGTGTCCGAGCTTTATTGGACATAAACAACTTACCATCTATTTCTTGCCAGGTTTCTTGAAACAAACAACTACCAAGTTATTTTCAAAAGTGAATGGAGTCATGTTTCAATAGAAACGAATCCAACTGCTTTTTACTGCCAAAAATTTTTCTTGCTCGAAGTTAATTTAAACCAGTCATTGGTTGAAAATGAATAAAATTGGTCTTGTATCAGCGATCCTATTAATGTGTCTTCCTATTTCAGAGTTAGATGCCAAGGAAGACCGTTCAACTACTACAAGTTTCCAAATTTGCAATAGAAAGGCATTATGTTCTCCGCATGTAAGCGAAGAAATTAATATGTGACCTGTCTAATTCTCCTATCCATAGCATAACACCTGTGGTTTACAGCTCCAAGCTTTACATGTTCCACCAAAGCTTCCTGCACCCTTATTACTTACAAGAATATTTTGTCTATCCTTTGGATAAAATATTCTTCTTAAGAGTCATCCGCGTGCACCATCTCCGATTGTGAGACTTTCTAGCCAAAGATTGAATTGAAGAATCATAACAGTTTTCTTAAAGAAATTTATATCATTCATTTGAAAGGCTAAGACTCTGACCTCGGCCCAAGCCTAAACTTTTACATAAGTTGCCCAGTTTCAGATTTGGAAGGCACAGGCCTAAACTTTTACATAAGTTGCCCAGTTTCAGATTTGGAAGGCACAACAAAGAGGTCCAAAAGGCTGAGGAGACTCTTATTTGTCCCGACAAGTCCATTCTAACACCCTAGCAGTTGCAAATAAAGACAAAAGAGCAGTTGAGGTAATCAAGGCTTGAGATAAGATCTGCTGGTAATTAATGCATTAACCGAACCTCACCAAGAAACAGAAAGAAATTTGAGACAAAGCAAAATAAAAGGGAGTCATGTAGGTGCGATAAATTTACAGATGACCTAATATCTGCACTCGAATTCATTTTATAAAAATGAGTAATATTATTCGTGTAAATTATTTATATAAATTTATATATATAAATTGATACAATATTTTTATATGATCATCATATCATTTATGTTAATTAATATTATTTATTATTAATATATATTTATCAAATTATTGTATTTATTTATCAAATCACATTATAGCACGTCAGGTGAGTTTGTATAAATAGTTTATAAGAAAACATTACTCTATAAAAACGGATATCATATCTGGTTTTATTAAATTATATCAATAATAAATTAATACGGTAAAATATATCTAATATTAAATTATGTTTGATTTTATTCTAAAAAAATTCGTTTTGTATGTTTAATTCGTTAAAAATTTATATATGTATATAAAGTTAAAATTTATTATTAATTCTAAAATATTATTATTGGTTAACATATTATTTAAGTTACTATTATTAAAAGAAGAAAGGTTAAAAAATATTTTAAAATATTAAAGAATTAATCACCGCTGCCTTTTTACTTAGACAAAATATTTAATTTTCTACAATATATTTTTAATAGACCTTAACAAATATATTAAGTAAACTTTTTTAATTATATTTTGATATTACATTATATTTTGAAGTTTTAATAGGTTTTAAAATATTTGTTCTTGTATAAATTTCACAATATGTTTCTTATATTATTTATTAAATAATTTTTTTAAAAATAATAGATATCTAAGCCATACAATCATTGACAAGAAAAAGATTAGAGTTTTGTAAATGTTATTATCTTTACCTTTTATATTTAGAATATAAAATCATAAATTGTGTGATATTTTAGTATTTTATTAAATAAAAAAATAATTGAGGAAAATAGATCGATTTTAAATAATACTTTAAATTAATTATTGGGTTTAGGTTTTTAAAATTAAACCCAAAACGGTTATAAGTCAGATTTTTATTAAAGACATTTAACGCGACACCCAACAGAAACGTAACAGACGGTGGAAAAGGAGAGGGAAAAAAAAGACGGTGGGCCAAATGGGGAGTAATAATTGACGAAGGAATCTAGGAGAAGGATCAAAAATCGAAAGGAGGACAGTTCGAGGGGGGGTGGAGGGGGAGATTTCTCGGTGGATGGGTAGGGAAAAGGAGTAAGAATCTTCTTTCCAAGCCATTCACACAGAGACCAAGCCAAGAGAACCCCGATAGAATGCTTAAAGCACTTCTCACCTACTTCACCCTTTCCACTGTTATTCTACCTTAATATCACACTCACTTTATTTACCGTCTTTGATTTGCTTTGATTTAAATATTAAGATATGCATAGTGAAATGAAGTGGACTTTGCAAATGTCTTGAGTAGTTTCCTTCAAGAGGCAGTAATTGTAGTTTTATTTCTATTTTGCTTTCGAACTCTATTTTATGCTTATGCTATCTTGCCTTAAACAGGTGGTGGAGGATTAGAATATTTCCCTTGTGCGCTCAGTTGTCTCACGGTACAATACACTTGATTATCTGGTTCTCTCCAATGTTGTTTACTAGCTAAGGGTACTCGTGCATTTTTGGTTGTTAACTAGTTAACAGCCAGGGTTCCTTGGTAGAATTTCTTGTTATAGTTTATCAATTGGATGATTTAAAAAAATGTTGGGTGTAAAATCAAGACTCGAGTGTTTACTGGTTCTGACATTTATTTAACGGGTAGTAACATAAGGTTCCAGTGAATAGCTTGAAATCTAGTTCACTTGGATTGATGATTTAACGGTCCCTGATAATAATTTTCCAAACCGAAAAATAAAGGTTTCCATGCTTTTGGCTATCACGAAGTATTTATTTTAAGGGAATGGGGAATGAATAGTAACAGGTGGTTAGGGAGTATTATTTCAGGAATCATTAAGTTGATAATGAGTATCCATGGATCTCAATTTCGAAAATAAGGAAAACTTTTTGCAAGGTCTACTAATAACGTAGGAGTCTTGTGTATTAATTTTCACAGGAAATATATATAATGTTTATTTGTTCAACATAACATATTATAAATAGGGAAAAGCAATTACTGTTGAACACACAGAAAACAAGCTAGTAAGAGGAAAACATTCAACTACATTAGCGATTAAAGACACATTGCCCGGACAACATAAATTAAAGGAAGACATGGGGTAGAGTTGGATGGCTTGGACTGGGAGTGCGAGTGGGAGGCATGGAAATCCAAGTAACAGGAGTTTACACCTTTTGATTACCCAAAATGGCGTACACCGTCTGAATAAAAGTCAAAAGAAGTCCTAAGCTCACTCCAATCAAGGCAATCACACTCCAGGGACTGTCGAAATATCTTGTTTTAAGTTGAACCTTCCAGATATAGTACGACCTCTTTTTATAGTGCTCCTTGATGTTCTCAAAGATGTTCAATTACCTGGATAAACCTTTATTCCGATCCCAGTAACAATTTATCTCTTTGAAGACTTGAACTACGTCTTCATCACTATAAAGGCGATTGGAGAGAATTTTCCGGACTCGGAGCTCCTTCACATCTTCGGGACTACGTATAAGTAAAGCAAGGAAGAAAATATATCCGCAGACCTTAAAGTCCTCCGACGAACGTGCTATATGAATTTCATGAGCCATCAAGTTGAAAAAGCTGGACAAAAATTTGCCTTCCACAACAATGCCGGGGATGTGTAAAGTTCCACATCTGTAATCAACGTCTATCAAACTACCTTTATTATTAAGCTTAAACTCAACCCCTGCACCTTTAAGTCCCTCAATATTAGGTAGGCCGAGAAAAGGGTTTGTGGGTCTATGGGGCAGGAATATACGAAGGATGATGCTCAGAAGAAAAGAAAATAGCCTCCGGGGTATACGAAGGATGATTCTCAGAAGAGAACAAAAGAGCTGACATATGTAGCGAAATAATCCCATGATTTCGAATGATTTGTCGCCCTCGGGCCTGGATTTCTCGCCTTCGCCCTTGGGCGTGGATGTTTCATTGGTTATGTGAAGCGGCCTACTTGACGTAGAATGGTCGCGATGCTGATAGGTCTCCTCTCCTTCCACGGTCTCGCTTAACAAAAGAGGGCGGACCACGATTGTCCTTGCATCATCACGCGCCGACGGCCTGGAATTGTCGCCTTCCGTAATTAGGCTTGACCGTAAGAGTTCGAGAAGATGACCGGTTTTCTTGTTCCAGGGTTTGGTTTCTCGTTGCTAGATCATTCCACGACGTACGATAGATGTGTTGTAGATAAACTTTATTTGTATTAGAATTCAACTTTTGTTTGAAAATTAAAGTTGAGTTTAAGTAGAATTAGGATTTATATTCATAGAAAAATTAGGATTATTATGAGTAGTATATAAGTAGAGTATTTTTTCTTATTTGTTTGAAAAGAGTAGAATTCAAGAAATAAAAAAAGAAGAGTGAATTATCAAAATTTTTGTGTATTGATTTTCAACAAGTGGTATCAGAGCCAGAGGTGGAGGAAGAAGGAAGCACATACCATCAACAGCCAAAGTTCGTCGGAAAACTGCCGGAAAAGTCACCGGAAAGTCGTCGAAAAATTGTAACCGGCGAGTGAGATCTCACCTCCACCATCACCAGATAGATTAGATAGCGATCTACAAGTTTCCCTTCTTGGCCGACGTCAAATTCCGGCTATAATATATCGGAAACACAAAAATAAGTTGTAAAAAAAAGTTTTTACGGTGAAAGTCATCAGAAATCGGCAAGTGAATCGACACCACCCATTTAGTTCGACTCAAAATCAGTCGATCTATAATCTTCAAGGAAAGTGATCGTGTTTGGACGCTGGAAAACAGTCCGTTCGTGACTTGGGTGAAAAATATCAATCAGCCCCCTGATACATAAAATATCAATCGACCCCCTGGTCAGAAAATATACAGTGGCCCCCTGATACAGAAAATATCAGCCTGCCCCCTGGACGTTGACAAATATCGGTAAGCCCTCCAAAGCTGAAAATATTTCATTTATATCCTCTGTGTGCAGAATTTCAGTTTGGTCCAAATAGATTGTGTTTGTGATAGATTAACTTCTATAATAACATTGGTAATATGACTTCAATTACAATTCCAAAATTGAAAGAAAATAGATATGAAATATGGCGTATAAGGATGAAATCAATCCTTGGAGCGAATGGTGTTTGGGACATTATTGAAAAAGGCTTTGATAAGCCACAAAATATTAAAGAATTGTCTCAACAACAAATGAGTGATTTCGAAAAAAGACATCAACAAAATGAGAAGGCTCGCTACTTCATTCAAGAAGCATTAGATAATGTTGAAATTGAAAAATACGGAGATATAGAATCTGCTAAAGAATTATGGGAAAAGCTTGAAAAATCGCATGGAGGACAAGAAAAAGTAAAAAAGGTGCGTCTCCAAACATTAAGAGGTGAGTTTGAATTGTTACATATGAAGGAAAGTGAGTCTATCTCTGATTATTTTTCAAGAGTTTTGACTGTTTCAAATCAATTGAGAAGAAATGGCGAGAAAATAGAAGATGCAAGAATTATAGAAAAGATACTTCGCTCTTTGGATTCATCATTCAATACCATAGTTGAAATTCTTGAACAAGGTGACAAATTGGAAGGAATGACAATTGACGAACTTGAAGGTACATTACAAGCACATGAAGAGAAATACAAAAAACAAAGTGTTTCAGAACAACTCCTTAAAACACAAATTAAGGAGAAGGAAGAAAGTCATGAAAGAAGTCAACGTGGTCGAAGACGAGATCAAAATCGAGGTCGAGGCCGAGGACAAGGACGAGGTATGAATCAAGGTCGTGGACAAGGTGGGAATAACAATTCCACTACCAACAATAATAATGATCGAGGAGAAAATTCTACAAGAGGACATGGAAGAGGGAACTCAAATTCAAGATATGGGAGGTCACAAGTCCAATGTTATACTTGTCAGAAGTATGGACATTATGTGGATGAGTGTAAGGCTCACATTCAATGCTTTAATTGCCAAAAACATGGGCATTATGCATCTGAATGTAGAGCACCTAAAAAAGTTGAAGAAAAAACAAATTATGTGGAAGAAAAAACTGAAGAAAGTGGTACTTTGTTATTGGTTCGTAAAGACAAAGATGAAAGTCAAGAAAATATATGGTATCTTGACACTGGAGCTAGCAACCACATGTGTGGAAAGAGAAATTTGTTTACAGATTTGGATGAATCTGTTAGTGGGAAAGTCTCTTTTGGTGATGATTCAAAAATTCCAGTAAAGAGTAAAGGTAACATTCTTATCCGCATGAAGAATGGGAAACATCAATTTATTTCCAATGTTTATTATGTGCCAAACATGAAGAACAATATCTTAAGTTTGGGACAACTTTTGGAAAAAGGATATGACATCCACATGAAAGATAATAGTATCTCCATAAGAGACAACAAAAGGAATTTTGTAGCCAAAGTCCCTATGTCTGAAAATAGGATGTTCTTGCTTAACATCCAAAATGATGTTGCAAAATGTCTCAACGCATGCTTTAGGGATAAGTCGTGGCTTTGGCATCTTTGATTTGGGCATCTTAATTTTGAAGGACTGGAATTATTGTCAAAGAAGCACATGGTAAGAGGATTACCCTACATCAATCATCCAGATCAACTATGTGAAGGTTGCTTACTTGGAAAACAATTTAGAAAATCTTTTCCAAAAGAGTCATACTCAAGAGCTCAAAGGCCACTTGAGCTTATACATGCAGATGTGTGCGGTCCAATCAAGCCAAGCTCCCTTGGTAATAGCAACTATTTCCTCCTTTTCATAGATGATTTTTCAAGGAAGACATGGGTGTACTTTCTAAAGCAAAAGTCAGAAGTTTTTGGGGTTTTCAAGACATTCAGAGCAATAGTTGAAAAAGAAAGCGGTCATCAAATTAAAGCCATGCGAACTGATCGAGAAGGAGAATTTACATCTAAAGAATTCCATGAATATTGTGAGACGAATGGAATTTGACGATTCCTAACTGTTCCTAGATCACCCCAACAAAATAGAGTTGTAGAGAGAAAGAATAGAACAATTCTTGACATGGTACGAAGCATGCTTAAGAGTAAAGGAATGCCAAAAGAGTTTTGGGCAGAAGCTGTAGCATGTGCGGTGTATCTATCCAATAGATCACCAACAAAAAGCGTGCAAGGAAAAACACCTCAAGAAGCTTGGAGTAAGAGAAAGCCTGGAATTGCTCATTTGCGAGTATTTGGAAGTGTGGCATATATGCATGTGCCAGATGAGAGAAGAACTAAGCTAGACGACAAGAGTGAGAAATTGATTTTTATCGGATATGAATCAAGCTCTAAAGGTTACAAGTTATACAATCTAAAGACAAAAAAGATTGTGATCAGTCGAGATGTGCAGTTTGATGAAGAAATCACTTGGGATTGGAATATACCTAATGAAGGTTATAGTTTTCTTCCTTATATTGATGAGGAAGATTAAGAACGAGTCATGGAGATAGAACAAGAGAATGACACACTCCCCACTTCACCAAATTCACATAGAGAATCTATATCATCTTCATCTAGTGGAAGCTCAAGTGATGGAAGTCCACGTACAAGAAGTCTACAAGAAATCTATGAGGTAACCGAGAGAGTTGATAATCTAACTCTTTTTTGTCTTTTTGCTGATTGTGAGCCAATAAACTTTGAAGAAGCAACACAAGATAAGAAGTGGAGAAAGGCAATGGATGAAGAAATAAAATCCATTGAAAAGAACAACACGTGGGAACTTGCTTCGCTACCACAAGGGCACAAAGCAATTGGTGTCAAATGGGTATACAAGACAAAGAAGAATGCTAGTGGAGAAATTGAACGCTACAAAGCAAGATTAGTCGCAAAGGGCTATAGTCAAAAGGAAGGCATTGACTATGATGAAGTGTTTGCTCCCGTCGCTCGTTTGAAAACAATAAGGTTGATTATCTCAATGGCGGCTCAAAATAAGTGGAAGATTTTTCAAATGGATGTGAAATCCGCCTTTCTAAACGGATTTCTTGAAGAGGAAGTTTATATTCAACAACCATTGGGTTATGCAGTCAAAGGTCAAGAAGACAAAGTTTTGAAATTGAAGAAAGCTCTTTATGGGTTAAAGCAAGCACCAAGAGCATGGAATAGTCGAATTGACAAATACTTTCAAAAAACGGGCTTCACTAAATGTCCTTATGAACACGCTCTCTACATCAAGATCAAAGATGGAAATATCTTGATTGTGTGTTTATATGTGGATGATTTGATCTTTACTGGGAACAATGTCAATATGTTCCAAGAATTCAAAAAGGCAATGGCGAAAGAGTTTGAGATGACTGATATTGGGCTTATGGCATACTATCTTGGAATTGAAGTTAAACAACAAGAAGATGGTATTTTTATTTCTCAAGAAGGGTATACAAGAAAAATCTTGAAGAACTTCAAGATGGATGATAGCAATCCTGTGAATACACCAGTAGAATGTGGAATTAAACTATCCAAGAATGGAGAAGGAGAAAGCATTGATCCAACACTATTTAAGAGCTTAGTTGGAAGCTTGCGGTATTTGACATGTACGAGACCAGATATTCTCTATGCAGTTGGTCTAGTAAGTCGCTTCATGGAGAATCCAACCACTACACATTTCAAAACCACTAAAAGAATCCTTCGCTCTCTTAAAGGTACTATTGATTTCGGTTTGTATTATTCAGTCTCTGATAATTACAAACTTATTGGATATTGTGATAGCGACTGGGCTGGAGATATTGATGATAGAAAGAGTACTACTGGTTGTGTTTTCTTCATGGGTGATACTTCGTTTGCTTGGGTGTCAAAGAAACAACCGATAGTTACATTGTCAACTTGTGAAGCCGAGTATGTTGCTGCTACTACATGTGCGTGTTATATAATTTGGTTGAGGAATTTGTTGGAGGAGTTGAATACTTCACAAGAAGAGCCAACAAGGATTTGTGTTGATAACAAGTCAGCAATAGCACTAACAAAGAATCCAGTGTTCCATGATCGAAGCAAGCACATTGATACTCGTTACCATTATATACGAGATTACATCACAAGAGGAGAAGTAAAAGTGGAGTACGTAAAGTCACAAGATCAAGTTACAGACATATTCACCAAGCCACTCAAGCTTGAAGACTTCATTAGAATTAGAGATTCACTTGGTGTAACAAATCAAGTTTAAGGGGGGGTGTTGGAGATAAACTTTATTTGTATTAGAATTTAAGTTTTGTTTGGAAATTAAAGTTGAGTTCAAGTAGAATTAGGATTTATATTCATAGAAGAATTAGGATTACCATGAGTACTATATAAGTAGAGTATTTTTTCTTATTTGTTTGAAGAGAGTATAATTCAAGAAATAAAAAAAGAAGAGTGAATTATCAAAATTCTTGTGTATTGATTTCCAACAAGATGAACATTCGGATTGCCATCTTCAGCTTCTCCCGTGCATCTTCTCTAGTCCAGCCTATTAACGTCTGTAGAAGTTGATAGGGAAGTTGGTTTTCCAACAACATTATATCCCTTCGACATGTGGACTTGTCAGTGACAGCTTGTACAATTTCCAATTCGTCCAAATTCTCCGAAAATTCCACAGCGTATATAAACTGGAGCACAACACACCCATCGATAAGAAACATCCAGATAAGGTCATCATCTTTGTACTCGCATATTGCATCCACCTCATAAGACCCCTTCAAATCTTCAATCTCCATTTGAATCGTGCGACAAGCATCTTCCCTGTTCAAACCATGATTTTCGATGAAGATTGCAGCTAATCTCATCTTCATACCTTCCGTCAACTTAAGATTTTGATTGTGATGGTGGTAGGGACCAATTGAAATCGCCGTTGGTTGGAAGTACTTGTTCATATTTTCGTTGTTCCCCTGCAGCTCTTTTGGAACCCTTGGTATCTTTTTCTTGTCATTACTTCGTCTTCGTCGTTCATCCCTACTCCTCGTCACGGCATCATCCCAAGACTTGAGCTTCTCCTTCAGATTATCACTCAGATCTCCGTCCATCCTGATTCGGTGCTCGCCTCCTAGCTCGGCCTCAACCATGAAAATCCCAAAATTATGTGTTTGTAAAACCTAGGCTATATAATAAAATTCCAAATAATATTTTATAAGAATCTCCTTCACTGCTTGTATGTATTTAATCGAATAAAAACACGTAACACAAGACAAATAAAAAGAGAAGTAAAAAAAAAACGTGTTTTTTTTTAATAATTTAAGTATTATATAGTTGCAGATACATACCTAAGTACGCTTCAGGCAAATAAACGAGCAAAGCTTGACAGTTCGTTACTGTTAAAAAGGGTTGCTGGAAGTTGTAGCAGAAGGTATGGGGGATAACTGAGAATGTGTAAGAGCTTTGGTCATGCAGTTTTGGATGATAAGAGCTAAAAGCAATGGAGGTGCTAAGTGAAGAAGAAAACGTCACCGAAACAAGCCTTATATAGAATGGGAGAGATGCATCAAGAGCCTTCTAGATATTACAGTATATCATACGCGTTTCATTTAACAAATAGGTTTCAAAAAAAAGTCTTATGTAGACTGGGGAATTTCTGTTTATTATTTCTAGAGCGTTCTAGGAGGTCTATCGATGGGATGGGATGGGATGGGATGGGATGGGATGGGAGATAAAAGGATTTTGCCAGCACTAATCTTATAAGTATCAATATAGTGTATTAGTTGGATGGGAGGCTGATACGTCAACATTATGACATCATCTCCTCTTTATAGACTGACGTTTCCTCCTTGTCATGGTAAGTTTCATATTGATTAGTTGTCGTATCCGAGCTTTATTGGGCTTAAACAACTCCCCATCTATTTCTTGCCGGGTTTCTTGAAACAAACAACGACCAAGTTATTTTCAAAAGTGAATGGAGTCTTTGTTTCTATAGAAACGAATCCAACTGCTTTTCACCGCCAAAAATTTTTCTCGGTCGAAGTTAATTTAAACCAGTCATTGGTCGAAAATGAATAAAATTGGTGTTGTATCTGCAATCCTATTAATGTGTCTTCCTATTCCAGAGTTAGATACCAAGGAACACCATTCAACTACTACAAGTTTCCAAATTTGCAATAGAAAAGCATTAGGTTCTCCCCTTGTAGACCAAGAAATTAATATGTAACCTGTCTAATTCTCGTATCCATGACATAAAACCTGTGGTTTACAGCTCCAGGTTTTACAAGTTCCACCAAAGCTTCCTGCACCCTTATTACTTACAAGAATATTTTGTCCGTCCCTTGTGTTGGTTATAAACATCACACATGTGATATATATATATATATATATATATATATATATATATGTTCAAAATTTTGATTAACTTGTGATAAAAGTAATTAAAGTGTTTTACTATTTTTAGTTATATGTTCAAAATTTTGATTAACTTGTGATAAAAGTAATTAAAGTGTTTTACTATTTTTAGTTAATATAGGAAGTTTCTTGATTATTATCTCTCTTGATCAGGATAATATTTTGTATCCTAATCAAGATAGAAAGATATGTGATATGCTTTTATTTCTTTAAGAGATTAACTAAAGGCATTTCCTATTATGTTTTTATCCTAATCCTAATAAGATCTTGACTAAGATACTTACAAGGTTTTGAGAAAGATGGAATGAAGGTCTCTCATTATTTATTAATACGTCAACAACATAGGAGGGCGTTTTTCATGAAAAAGAGAGATTGTTGATCGATAAAAGGCATTCCGCAACTTTGCAAGAGATAAGCTTTAACGCCAAGGAATGACTTTGTTTCTTTGATTTAATGAGTCATTGTAATCATATGTGAAAATTAAAAACCGTACATGAGGTATTGATTCAGTCTGAGAGAGTAATTAAACACTTGGGAATATAGAGGGTTGAGTATTTTTATTCTGTCAGATATCAGGTGTTAAGTCTAACTTAACAGTGTAATGTTAAGTTCTTTATAACAGAGAGTGAGCAGTTTCACTAGTGTTTATAATCTTTACAAAGATTTTGTTTGTCAAAGATTAGGTCAATGTGTGAGAGTGAGTCAGCACTATAAAAGGCCCTAAAGATTGTACAAACAGGAGTATAGTGAAGTGCAGCTCAATAGCTGTCCGTGGATGTAGGTTATTATAACCGAACCACTTACAAATTCTCCTGTGTTGATTTACGTTACAGTTGACTGTTTTATTATTTGTAACTGCATACCTCAAGAACTTTCAATTGGTATTAAAGCAGGCTCACTGATAGACAAGTGAAGAAAACGATCAAGTTAATCTGGAAGGATGGAGTTTATACGCAACAGAGGATCTAGAATGCAACCCCGATTTTTGATGACAATAATTATCCATATTAAAAAGTGATAATGATGATGTTCATCAAGTCACTTGATGATAGGCTTGGACGAGTGTACTTAAGGGATGGACACCTCTAACGAAATTGAATGCTCTTGGTAATACTGAACCAAAACTAGAGGATGAATGGCCTGATGAAGAATACCGGAGATCAAGTTGGAACTCCAAGGCTCTCAACGCAATCTTTGTTGCAGTTGACTTGAACAGCTTCAGACAGATTTCTAGGTGCAAAGCAGCCAAAGAAGCATGGGACATACTTAAGGTAAAACATGAAGGTACTGCATCTGTTAAAAGATCTAAATTAATGAGGTCGAATTCTCAATTTAAAAATCTGATGATGCATGAAGATGAATCAATTTTCGATTTTTATTCCAAGATATGTCATATAACAAACTCTGCATACATGCTTGATAAAAATTTCACTGATGCAGAAATTGTTAGTAAAATACTTAGGTCGGTCCCTGACAAATTTCAACCCAAAATTTCTGTCATTGAAGAGGTTAAAAACACTAATGAAGAGTTGATGAGCTGATAGACATTCTCAAAAACTTTGAAATAAATCAAAGTACCCGAAAACAAAAGGGTAAAAGTATTGCGTTTAATGTGAAGGCTGAAAAATCTGAAGATGAATGTAATGATGAGTTTGATGAAACTGATTCTAAATAAATTGCCTTTCTGACAAAAAATTATGTCAAGTTTATGAAAAGAAATTTCATGAAAAAGAATCAAGAAAAGCCATCAAACACAAGTGAAGAAAAGTTCAGAAAATTCAGTAAGGAGAATGACAAAAAGAAAGCTAAACAAACTAAAAAAAAGGACAGATTCAATGTTATGAATATTCCGGTTATGGCATATTCAATTTGAATGTGCTAATCTCAAAAAGAAAAATAAAGGGTTGACAGCAACATGGAGTGATGAATCAGAATCAGAGTCAAAAGACCAAGATTGCATGAGTAATTTATTACATTTACTGCATCTGTAGTAGATAAAAGAAAGGTTGTTATGTCAAACATAACAGCAGACTGTCAAGACAGTATTGACCATTCAGATGAAGAAGAAGGACCAGAATATTATGAAGAGTTGCAAGAAACTTACAATGCACTTTATAGTGAATGGCTGAGCCAGAAAGAAGAAATCAACAGCTTGAAGCGGGAAATTAAAGTTCTAAAATGTGAGAAAGCTTATGATGAAAATCATATCACAGAACTTGAGACTTTTTGACAGACAAAACAACATTATATCAAGAAAAATCACAATGGAACTGGATGATAGCAAAAGGTGTGTGGATCAACTCAAAATTGGAGCAGCCAAACTTGATCAAGTTTTGAATCTTGGAAGAGACAACGCCAACAAACATGGATTGGGATACACTGAAGGAAACGTTGCATCTTCATCCAAAACAATCTTTGTAAAAGCTTCAACATTAGGTAAAAACTTTGAAACTACTTCTTTAAAGTCAAGTCCAAACAGTAAGAGCGGTGAAACGTATGTTTCTCCTCTAAGTTCTTTCAGATCCAGTCCTGAAAAGGTAAGAAGATTCATTCCTATTTGCTATTTTTGCGGTAAAAAGGGACATATTAGGCCTAGATGCTTTAAATTATGGAGTCTCTTGCACTAAAAATCCAAACAATTTAAATTTTTGCTAAAATCAAAATAGCAGTGGGTTAAGAAAGACAAAACAGTATGCCATGTTGCCTTTACTGCACTTAATCATGCTTCTAATGATTTGTGGCATTTTGACAGCGGCTGTTCCAGACACATGACTGGAAATAAATTGTTTCTAACAGATTTTAAAGCATGCAGGGATGGAAATGTCACATTTGGAGATGGAGCAACAAGTAAGATTATTAGTAAATGAACTTTGAATGTCAAAGGCCTATCCAATTTTAGAAATGTTCTTTTGGTGGAAGACTTAAAGGCTAATCTTATTAGTATAAGTCAAATTTGTGATGACAAGTATGTTGTTAACTTCATACAAAACAAATGCATGGTCTTAGATAAATTTGGTGAATGCATTCTACAAAGTAATAGATCTTTAGATAATTGTTATCTAGTAGAAATTGCTTTTCATGCTAGGATTTCGGATTTATAATTGTGGCATCAAGAATTAGGACACTTGAATTACAAAGACTTGGTTAAATTAACTAAGTTAGGTGCTGTAAAAGGAATTCCTAAACTTGATGATAAAATTAATAAAATTTGTGGACCATGTCAAATGGGGAAACAAATTAGAAGTTCACACAAATGAAATCCACATCTTAATACTTCTAAAATACTTGATTTGCTTCACATAGATCTTATGGGTCCCATGTAAATTGAAACCATTACAGGTAAGAGATATATATTTGTTTGTGTGGATTATTTTTCTAGATATACTTGGGTTGACTTTATTAAAAAAAATCTGAAACATTTGATGCTTTCAGGAACATTTGTGTCAAGCTTGAAAACGAGCAAAATAGGAACATTCGAAGGATTGTAAGAATAAGAAGTGATCATGGAAAGGAGTTTGAAAACGTTAGCTCTGCTGACTTTTACAAATATCATGGAATTGATCATGAATTTTCAGCTCTTAAAACCCCTGAACAGAATGTCATTGTGGAAAGGAAGAATAGAACTCTTCAAGAGATGACTAGAGTAATGCTAAATAGCAAGAAGTTGATCAAGAGACTATGGGCCGAAGCAATAAGCACTGCTTGCTATATTTCAAATAGAGTTTTTCTTAGACCTGACACTAATCAGACACCTTATGAAATTTTGAAAGGAAGAAAACCTAATTTAAAATACTTTCGTGTTTTTGGTTGCAGGTGTTACATCTTAAACGATAGAGAACTGTTAGGAAAATTAGATCCAAGGAGTGATGAAGGAGTCTTTGTGGGATATGCACAAAATAGCAAGGCTTTTCGAGTTTACAATCTGAGAACAGAGGCGGTTATGGAATATGCAAATGTAGTATTTGATGATCATGAAGATTATACAGAATACTCACAAGAGAAAAACATAATCAGCTTCACAAAAGATGCAAAAAAATCTGATCCAGACAGCAATAAACAGAAAGATGCTGTTATGAAAGAAGAAACAGTGACTGTTACGCCCGATGTAACAGTGGCATTTGACAACTCCGATTTAAACCAAAATTCGATTCAGAATGGTGATGATAGAAAAGATCCACCCACATGGATTCAGAAGGCACATCCAACAAGTTCTATCATTGGACCATCAGATGACATGATGAAGACTCGGAGCAAGATAAGAAACCAGGTAAGATTTGCATGTTATGTTTCTTTAATTGAGCCAAAGAATGTGAAAGAAGCCCGTGTGGATTCAAGCTATGCAAGATGAACTTAATCAGTTTAAGAGGAATGAGGTATGGCAATTAGTTCCTAGGCCAAATAACACAAATGTCATCGGAACTAAATGGATTTTCAAAAATAAAACTGATGAAAGTGGAAAAGTAGTTAGAAACAAAGCTAGATTAGTTGCACAAGATTACACACAAGTTGAAGGCATAGACTTTGATGAAACTTTTGCACCTATAGCTAGACTTGAGTTAATCAAATTACTACTTGCAATTGCTTATTTGCTTGAGTTTAAGTTGTACCAAATATATATTAAAACTGCATTTTTAAATGGATATCTCAATGAAGAAGTTTTTGTTGAACAGCCTAAAGGATTTGAAGATCCTAAACATCCAGATTTTGTGTACAAATTACACAAAGCTTTATATGGTTTGAAACAAGCTTCTAGAGCTTGGTATGAAAGGTTGACAAATTTTTTGATCAAAAGAGGTTATAGCAAAGGCAGCAATGATAAGACTTTGTTTATCAAACATACATCTAACTATTTTATTGTTGCTCAAATATATGTTGATGACATTGTTTTCGGATCAACTAACAAAAGCAAAATTAATGAGTTTGTTAAGTTGATGCAGGAAGAATTTGAGATGAGCATGGTAGGAGAATTAAATTTCTTTCTTGGATTGCAGGTTAAGCAAATGAATGATGGGATATTTATATCTCAATCAAAATATGCCAAAAATCTTGTAAAGAAATTTGGGCTTGAAAATGCAAAACCAACGAAAACTCCTATCAGTACTAATCTAAAACTTTAAAAAGATAATGAAGGGAAAGAAGTTGATGCAAGCTTATACCGAAGCATTATTGGTAGCCTACTTTACCTCACAGCAAGCAAACCAAATTTGAGCTTTAGTGTAGGACTTTGTGCAAGGTTTCAAGCAAATCCTAAAGAATCTCATTTTGCAGCAGTAAAGAGAATCATCAGGTATGTGTATGAAACATATGATTATGGAATATGGTTTTCTAAAGATACAAATTATTGTCTTGCAGGGTTCAGTGATGCAGATTGGGCAGGGAATGCAGATGACAGAAAAAGCACTTCAAGAGGTTGTTATTACCTTGGTACTAACTTGGTTCATGGCACAGTAAGAAGCAGAATTCAATTTCCTTATCTACAGCTGAAGCCACATACATAGCAGCAGGGAGTTGTTGTACACAACTGTTGTAGATGAAGCAAATGTTGAGTCATTATGGTATTTAATAGAAACCCATTACTATATTTTGTGATAATACTAGTGCCATAAATATTTTCAAAAATCCTGTTCAGCATTTTAGAACAAAACACATTGATATTAGATACCATTTTATAAGGGAACTAGTGAAATCTAAGGTGATACACATTGAGCACATCTCCATAGATAAACAATTGGCTGACTTGTTCACTAAGGCATTGGACACAACAAGATTTGAAAATCTAAAAAAAACCTTAGGTATCTGTCAATTATATGATTGAACACAGTATTCTATTATGTTATTCATATCTTTAGTATCATAATTTTCCTTCTAAATTAGCATGTTTCTGAGTTGAGATATAAACTGTGTGAATAATTAAATACTGGTTAATAATGAAGATATAGAGAGGGCTAACAGTATATGATGTGTGAAAGCCATCCATTGAGAGTAGCTTCATTGTATCTAGGAAATATGGTGAGGTCACCCACTCAAATGGAAAAGGACTACCTCTATATATGTGTGAAAGCTACTGTATTATTTAGCAAATTTATATTGAGACTAACTTTTGTGTATGTAAGAAGCATACTCTAGTTGTTTACTCAATATATTCAAAATAAAAGCTTAAATGTGTGAATCTCTCAAAACCAAAATTATGCTCTTTAGAATGAGAAATATGATAATTCAGAGATTCCTGTTATGATATGAATAACTGTGTTCCGTACCTTTTTCATAACAATATCCTTTGTGCTTATTCTCAAAAATTAAGTTACTTGTGTATCCATGTGTCCAATTTTTGCCATGTCAGCATTATTGAATTAAAAGGGAGAAGTATCAATGGCGGGAATCCTTTTTTCTATTAGTATTCTGTTTTTGAATTTAATTCAAATTTGATTTGAATTGTGAAGGGAGTTATTAGACAGTTTTTGGAAAACAAAAACCATTAATTGAGTTTTATTGAAAATCAATAATTTTCTCAAAAATCGGCCTAGTATATATAACAAATAGTTTGTGGGCTTCTTTCTATTCACATAATCCCTCTTCTACACTTGCTTCCCTGTCTCGCATCTCTCTGTCTTTGTTCTAAAAAATTTTTGTAGTTTAGAAACCCTAGCTATGGCGTCTCCGAACTTAACAGCAAGTGTTTCTTCTTCAAACGGCTCCGGTCATGAAAGTGATAACAGTAGCTAGTCACCTCCAACACAACACAAACAAGACCAGACAGCAGTTGATCCTGCCATGAGCGCTGACAAGCAAGTACCAGTAAAGAAAATCAAAGAAAAGATCAGGCCAAAGTATAACAAATTTCTCACGGCTGAAATCAAACAGAAGTTCGACAAGTTCACCTCACAGAGGAAGCTTCAGCTAGAGCGACCTGTAAAACTCTTAGACTTCGACTCTTATGGTGTCAGCAAGATGATAGAGTCTAATTACTAGACTCGAACGGTATCAAATTATCTTCGTCCTATTAAAACTTTGATTAAGAAATTCTATGCAAATATTTCAAGTACCATAGATGATCCTAGGAGCATGCATTATCATAGAGTCTGTTGTCGGGGAAAGTTTGTAAAATTTTCTCCCAATGTCATAAATTCGTTTATGGACATTCCAATAGGAAGCATGCATTCTCTTGATGAAGAATTTGACATGGCTGATATTATCAAGGAAGTTACTGGTCGAACGAATATCGAATAGAAACCTAGAGATGGCCTTGACCAGAAATATCTGAAGAAAAAATATCGTGTGCTTTACAAAATAGCTCAATTTGATTGATTCCCTTCTTCCCACCAAAATCAGGTTCGGGAAGATAGATTGAAACTCATTTTTTGTCTAGGAACTAATAGGCCTGTGAACTTTGGACTTTTAGCATACAGAACAATTGTTCAAATTGGTTCTTATCAATCGGACTATTATCTGCTTGTGTTCCCCTGTTTGATACAAGGCATCCTTGCTCAGAACAATGTCCTTGTCAATTCTTTTGAACAAACTGAGGTTCTGTCTAAATCAATCACTAAAGGTTTTCTTCAGAGATTACATGATCAAACTGATCTCTCTGCATCTGAACCTAAACCCACTAGAGTCAGGAAGAATCAAATGAAATCTGTTGAAGAAAAACTTGACTTAATCAATACTACCTTGACAGAAATTTTGCAGGACTTAAAGGATATCAAACACAAGCAATCTGTATTGACAAGTCAGTTTCTTGGACAGGCTCAGTCCACAGCACATCACACGATGGCATTCGAACTTGAACTTGCACCTATGGCACCAAAATCACCAGTTGTTGATATTCTTGAAACCACTACACCACCATCTGAGCACAGAATTCCAAGTCCATCAAGTCCAGTTGCACAGCCTGTTGTTAAGAAAGATAAAGCAGCAGCACAAAAGCCAACTAAAAAATTCAACAAGACCTCTGTCACGAGGGGTGTCAAAAAGGGAGAGAAGAAACTAAAAATGATGAAAAAGTCATCTGATCAGAAGCAGCAGAAATCAGCAAAATCTCCTCCTACTTTGCTTAATGAGTCTGAATTAGATGAACTAACAAAAGTAGAAACCGAAACAAAACAACCTTCATCATTTGCTGAAACAGATTCCCTGGACATTCCTACAACTGCAGCAGCTATTGACATCCCTATTCCACCATCTTCTCCTCTACCAGCACCAGCATCGCCAGTCCCATCTTCACAATCACCTACTTCAACCACTGAAACCAGTGCCAAAAGAATTAAAAGAGATATTTACAGAGTAGTTGCTGAAGTTACAACCACTTCCTCAGATACCACTGAAGTTCCTCCAGTATCGGCTCCTGAAGCACCTCCAGCTCCAGTTGCAGCTTCAACAGAACTAGACACATCTGCTCCCACCTCTACTCCTAAGCGCCGAGTTAAGCATCTTGCTCGAAAATCTGTCAAACGTCCTAGCAGCTCTTCATCTCCATCGGTTCGGAAGTCTCCCAGACTTGGTTAATTTTGGCTACTTGTGCTGAAATCAAGGGGGAGAATGGTCGAAGATCACATATCAAGGGAGGTCCCATAACAAAAGGGAGAATTTTGTGGGGGAGAATTTACCTTGACTGATAGGACTTTCTATTTGCTGTGTTTGAACTATTTGTTTTTTTATTCTGTTCTGAACTACTTTTGTTTGCTGTTATTTTGTTATTCTCTCAGCTTACTAATTTTGTTATGTTACTTCTTTCTCAAAGGGAATAAGTACGAAGTGAGGGGGAGAATGACTCTGTTATATGCGGTGTGCATTTGCATGATTTACTATCTTATCTACATCAGTACATTGACTGAATGTTGTAAATACTTTTTTAGTGCTGCTATGCTTAACAAACATTTTCTCTTGTTTTGCA
This sequence comes from Boswellia sacra, assembly GCA_013180625.2. NCBI lineage: Eukaryota > Viridiplantae > Streptophyta > Magnoliopsida > Sapindales > Burseraceae > Boswellia > Boswellia sacra. The sequence goes on from SNVD02009763.1 coordinate 371,505, forward strand.
GTATGTACTGGTGACTCTTTACTTAGTACTATGTTCTGTCATATATCTTAGGACAGTGTACTATTATGAGTTACATAACAGCTTTCTACTTATTTAGCTTAAGTCATTTGTCTACTGACACATCCGAAAAAGGATTGTCTCCCAAGTATAGGAGTGTCGAAGTAATAAACCCGGTGAGTCCGGGGTCGACCCATAAGGAAGGAGATTTTAGCGCTACAAACTATAAGTAAGCAAATATGATGTGGATGATTCCAAGGGATGGCAAGATAATATCAACAAGTATGAGTAAAGAACAAGTTCTTAAACAATAAATGAGAATAACACAAGAGAAATTAACACAATAATAATGAGAGCTAAGGTTAGGGGATTCGCCCTTGATATTTCAAATAAGGATAAATAACTCGTTTTAGTTATATGAATTATATTTGTTTCGTTACCAATATTTATACCACTTCTTGTAAATGGGTTCAAGCATCCAATGTGCCAATCTCCTTATGTCGACAACAAATCAAGGTTCCTAACTAGATTCATGTCGGTAAGGAAGAACCATACGACATCTAGAAAGGATTCAAGTATTTGATGTGCCAAGGATTGTCTACAATGGATCAAGACCTTCACTTTACGAGTGGTGTCAAGATTAATTAGGACAATAAATATAAATCATATAAACAACATGAGATTATGATTATTAAGCATATATTAAGGGTTAGAGAATCCTTACTCTCATATCAAAGGTTTCATCCTTTCACCTTAGCAAGAGAGAAATTAGAAAGACATTATAAAAGGAAGGAAACAAATTGCAAGAAAAAGAAGATTTATTAATAGCATAAAAACACAAGAAAGAAACACAATACAAGATCCCAGCCAAGGGGAAGATGATCCAGCCAAGGCCAAGATGCCCTCATGGGTCACAAGGAACCTCTATTTATAGATACATTCAGGGGAAAATTTGTCAAATTACAAGGGCACAATTGTCAAATATTAATTATAAATATCTTTGACAATTGGGATCATTAGGCACCGACTTTGACCACTAATATTGACATTGAAATATTGATCATTTTAATCACATATCTTCATGAAAGTTGTAGATATTTCTCTCAGCTTTCTAGAACATATTGATTTTCACAATTTGGATACGTATTTTGAAAGATATGGTCCAAATACTAAGGCCTGGTCAGACTGGGCCGAGACTGTAGATGGGTTCACTCCAAGCCCAATTTTGGTCCACTAAAACATTAAGATTTGCACCATTCTGATCTATAAATAGAAAGTTATGCCCATTTTACCGAACCTATAACAAAACCAAAATTAAGAGAAAATTAATTCCAAAGATGCAAAGACTACAAATATGCTAAGTTGAGGAATTTAATGAATTTGTTAGTGCAATATGATAAACTAAACTCTTATGAAACATACATATTTAAGTGTTCATCATATGCTTTACTGTTCATGGACATTTATTTTTGTTAACTGGTTTATCATGTGATGTCCTTAGAAACAGTTAAGTGCTTCCATCACAAGTTGCCAAAAAGGGGGAGATTGTTGGTGATAAACGTCACACATGTGATATATATATATATATATATATATATATGTTCAAAATTTTGGTTAAGTTGTGATAAAAGTAATTAAAGTGTTTTACTATTTTTAATTAATATAAGAAGTTCCTTGATTATTATCTCTCTTGATCAGGATAATATTTTGTATCCTAATCAAGATAGGAAGATATGTGATATGCTTTTATTTCTTTAGGAGATTAACTAAAGGCATTTCCTATTATGTTTTTATCTTAATCCTAATAAGATCTTGACTAAGATACTTACAGGGTTTTGGGAAAGATTGAATGAATGTCTCTCATTATTTATTAATACGTCAACAACATAGGAGGGCATCTTTCATGAAAAAGAGAGATTGTTGATCAATAAAAGGCATTCCACAACTTTGTAAGAGACAAGCTTTAACGCCAAGGAATGACTTTGTTTCTTTGATTTAATGAGTCATTGTAATCATGTGTGAAAATTAAAAACCGTACATGAGGTATTGATTCAGTCCGAGAGAGTAATTAAACACTTGGGAATCTAAAGGATTGAGTGTTGTTATTCTGTCAGATATCGGATGTTAAGTCTAACTTAACAGTGTACTGTTAAGTTCTTTATAACAGAAAGTGAGCAATTTCACTAATGTTTATAATCTTTGCGAAGATTTTATTTGTCAAAGATTAGATCAGTGTGTGAGAGTGAGTCAGCATTATAAAAGGTCCTAAAGATTGTACAAACAAGAGTATAGTGAAGTGCAGCTCAATAGTTATTCGTGGATGTAGGTTATTATAACCGAACCACATAAAAAGTCTCTTGTGTTGATTTACGTTATAGTTGACTGTTTTGTTATTTGTAACTGCATACCTCCAGAACTTTCAATTGGTATCAGAGCAGGCTCACTGATAGACAAGTGAAGAAAACGATCAAGTTAATCTGGAAGGATCGAGTTTATACGCAACGAAGGATCTGGAATGCAACCCCCTATTCTTGATGACAATAATTATCCATATTGGAAAGTGAGAATGATGATGTTCATCAAGTCACTCGATGATAGGGATTGGACGAGTGTACTTAAGGGATGGACACCTCCAACGAAATTGAATGCTCTCAGTAATACTGAACTAAAACCGGAGGATGAATGGTCTGATGAAGAATACCGACGATCAAGTTGGAACTCCAAGGCTCTCAACGCAATCTTTGCTGTAGTTGACTTGAACAACTTCGGACAGATTTCTAGGTGCAAAACAGCCAAAGAAGTATGGGACATAGTTGAGGTAAAACATAAAGGTACTGCATCTGTTAAAAGATCTAAATTAATGAGGTTGAATTCTCAGTTTGAAAATCTGATGATGCATGAAGATCAATCAATTTTCGATTTTTATTCCAAGATATGTAATATAAAAAACTCTGCATACATACTTGGTAAAAATTTCACTGATACAGAAGTTGTTAGTAAAATACTTAGGTTGGTCCCTGATAAATTTTAATCCAAAATTTCTACCATTGAAGGGGTTAAAAACACTGATGAAATGAGAGTTGATGAGCTGATAGGCATTCTCCAAAACTTTGAAATAAATCAAAGTACCCGGAAAGAAAAGGGTAAAAGTATTGCGTTTAATGTTAAGGCTGAAAAATCTGAAGATGAATGTAGTGATGAGTTTGATGAAACTGATTCTAAACAAATTGCCTTTCTGACAAAAAATTATGTCAAGTTTATGAAAGGAAATTTCAAGAAAAAGAATCAAGGAAAGCCATCAAACATAAGTGAAGAAAAGTTCAGAAAATTCAGCAAGGAGAATGACAAAAAGAAAGCTAAACAACCTGAAAAAAAGGGCAGATTCAATGTTATAAATGTTTCGATTATGGGTATATTCAATCTGAATGTGCTAATCTCAAAAAGAAAAACAAAGGGTTGATAGCAACATGAAGTGATGAATTAGAATCAGAGTCAGAAGACCAAGATTGTATGAGTAATTTGTTGTATTTAGTGCATCTGCAGCAGATAAAGGAAAGACTGTTATGTCAAACATAATAACAGACTGTCAAGACAGTATTGACCATTCAGATGAAGAAGAAGGACCAAAATATTATGAAGAGTTGCAAGAAACTTATAATGCACTTTGGATGAAATATTCTTCTTCTTAAGAGCCATTCGTGTTCACCATCTCCTATTGTGAGACTTTCTAGCCAAAGATTGCATTGAAGAATCACAACAATTTTTTTTTAAAGAAATTTATAGCATTGATTTGAAGGGCTGGGGCTCTGACCCGGGGCCAAGCCCAAATTTTACGTAAGCTGTCCAACTGCAGATTTCTGAAGGCACAATAAAGAGGCCCAAAAGGCTTACGAGACCCCTATTTGTCCCGACAAGTCCATTCTAACAACCTAGCAACTGCAAATAAAGACAAAAGAGAGACTGAGGTAATCAAAGCTTAAGATAAGATCGGCTGGTAATTAACACTGTATTCTTTTTTGATTTATGTGTTTTTATTTTCAAAATAATTTAAAAAATAAATTTCTATGATTTAGAGAATGTATTTTAAGTAAAATATATGTGTTTGAAAATGAATTTCGTAAAATACAAATTTGAAAATGGTTTTAAGAATATGTGTTTGGAAATGAATTCTTGAGCTGAAATTTTGAAAACAAAAATAAGATATGTGTTTAGAAATTAATCATTAACATCAAATTTTGGAAACAAAAATATAAAATGCGTTTGAAAATGAATCCAAAACACTTGTTCTTACAAATTGTATTAATAAAAGGATTATTAACAAATAATATTTTAAACTAAATTCATGCTCCCATCATACATATTGTTAATAAATAACAAATGCTTAATTATACAAACAAGATCACCTTTTGCTTCTTACGATATTTTCACCCAAGTATTTTCTTCTCTTTTTCACTTCATTTTATAGTGCTTACTATAAATGTGTTTAGTTAAGATTAAAAAAAAAAGAAAAATTTGAAAAAATAGACACAATTAAAGGCCCTTAATGAAATTTGGACACATCTTGAAATATTTTATGTCATAGACACTTTCTTGACCAAAAGACTAAAACACCTTTAACCTTTCAAATTATTCCCAAAGCCCTATTTCTCTCTTCAGACAAATATATCTGAAACCCTCCACACTGCTGGAAACGCAAACCGACATGAGCTTTCTCGGAGGACAGAAGCAAGAATCGACACCGAGGTACGTTTATTCATTCGTTTTTGTGATTTATTTGGTTGTTTTATTTTTCGTTAAATTTGATTCAGTTTTTAGAAAATCTTAATTAGGGATTTGAGTTTTCGACGAATTTGTAAACTTATTCTGTGTTTTTAGGGATAAATCTAGTGTTATTAGGTGAATTTTGTGGTTTGATATGTATGAAAACTATGAAAACCGACGGATTTTTTCGCGAGGTAGATGATGGAGAATGCCGGTTTTATCTCGACAAATCTCAACACTCGACACGACGTGTCGAGTCATGTCAAATGCACAACTGACACTTGATATCAGTTTATTTTTGGAGACATTGAGTGTCAGATTAGAAACCGACACTCGATATGTCTTGTGTCGAGTGTCAGATTAATCGGACACTCGGTATGTCTTGTGTCGAGTGTCAGATTATGAATATGTCTTGTGTTGAGTGTCAGATTATGTCTTGTGTTAAGTTGCGTCGAGTGTTTTGGTAGGTTGCTTGTTTTTGTATTAGTTTTTGCCTTTTGCATTATACTTAACTATAATGGTCTTGTATTTGCAGGTTGAAGCAAATGGCAAGTGAATTTGGACTGTCCTTCACCCTGAATGAGAATGAGATTCAGCAGAGGTTGAGCAGCAGCCCACATTGTTTGTAAAGAGACATGAATGTATTATATTGGACAAAGCACATAAAGGAGAATCTTATACATAAATATTTAGTTTAATGAAAAAGCACAAAAACTCGTGTTTAAAACATTAATGTTACATACATTGACGAAGCATGAAACTGAACATCCATACATGAACGTTTTATATAATGACAAAACCGAATGTTCTGCCTAAATGCTTGACGTAACTCGACATGCAACACTACACAACTACTCAGCACGCGACGCACGACGACAGACGCTTGACTAACTCGACACCAATACTCGACACACGAATTCGACGAAATTTATGTCTAACACTCGTCATGTTCGACACTCTACTCGACGCACTAACACGACACTTGATCTTAGACTCGACACAACCCCTAGTCGCTCGACACTACCATCCGACATGTAAAGATTTGATCTGACACAACCCCTCGACACTTGATAACACTTGACAAATCTTGTCTTTTTCGTCCCCATCGACTGCGATACCAGATTTTCTCCCAATGATTATCAATTTCTAGCAAATTTTGACAAAAACAGAACTATACACATTTATTGCAAAAAAGATTGTGCACTATTTCTTAATGGTAAAATTTTCTCTTGTTGTCCTTAATTAAGTTTTTGCCTATGAAGCCATACAGTGGCCTTGCATTGGGAAGAAAACTAACACATTCTAGGAAAGACCCCCTTGGATCCGTCCCTGTATATATTTAAGAACTACAATAGTGGTGATTGGTGTAATAACTCATATCTATTTGTGTAGATTCTCTATTATGCACAACATTTTCAGGAATGTAGGCATTGCAAGGGCTCCGCTAGTGAAGGTTGAAGGTTCTAGGAATGCATGGGTGGGGATGCTTCATTGAAACATGGGTGTGATGAAATAGAAATGGGAGTTCGAAATACAGTTGAGTGGAAGAGGAGATTTGAGTGAACAGTACCTATAAAGTATGGAGGAACGAGTTTTGAACTTGGAAATGGAGAGAGAAGAAGAAAATAGGAAGACAAAAACAGAGAGAGAAGAGTTGCTTTTATATCTAGGGAGGGATGAATTTGAAGTGCAAAAATGAAAAAAAAAATGTTTTTTTGAAAACATTTTACGAAAATAGAAAAGAACACATTTTGCACAAATTGTGTACTCCGAAAATGAAAAACGGAGTTTATGAAACAAAAAAGAGCAGAGCCTAATGCATCAGTCGGACCTCGCCAAGAAAGAAAAGGAAATTCGAGATAAAGCAAAATAAAATGGAGACATGTAGGCACGACAAATTTATAGATGACCTAATATCTGCACAGGAATACATTTTATAAAAACGTATATCGGATCTAATTTTGTTAGATTATATCAATAATAAATCAATAAGATAAAATATATTTACTATTAATTATGTTTGATTTTATTTTATGAAAATCTGTTTCGTTTTGTATACTTAATTTGTTAAAAATTTATATATGTATATAGGGATGGCAATTGTACCCGAGCGGGTTCGGGTACCCGGCTCCTTGGCTAGAAAATGTCCGGGGAATTACCCGAAATTCTGGGAATTTAAGCCGGGGACGAGGAGAGTAATTCCTGGGAACGCCTGGGGACTAGGCTCCTTGGCTCAGCCTCGGTCCGAAATAAATATAAAAATACATTTTATCTATTTTATTTAATTTACGATAATATAAACAAGCAACATGCTAAAACGCTCGACAAAACTCGATAGCGCTCGATACGACTCGACATGTAAGTGTCGAGTGTCGGATGCATTATCAGATACTCGATGTCTTTGAAAATAGATTGATAACGAGTGTCGGTTGTGAATTCGACACAACATACATGTAAATATATGCATCCGACACTTGACGATACATTTGACACTCGACACTTACATGTTGAGTCGTATCGGATTCACTACCGACACTTGATATCAGTCTGTTTTAGAAGACATCGAGTGTCGGATGAGTGTCAGATGCATCATCCGACACTCGACACTTACATGTCGAGTTGTGTCGAGCTCTGTCGAGTTTTGTCGAGCGTTTTGGTAGGTTGCTTGTTTTAGCTTTGTTTTTTTACATTTTTGAAACATATTTAACTATAACGGTCTTGTATTTGCTCGCAAAAACAAATATAAGTACAATTTTTTAAAATAAAAAACAGAATTAAAAAAATCTAGGTACATATCCAGGGAATTGAATTCCCCTGCTCCGGGATTAAATTCCCCGGCCTCGGTGCGGCCCCGGAATTTCTGAAGAATTTTTCAGAGACGGGGATTGAAAAACCTTCCCGAGGCCGAGGTCGAGGCCAGGGATTGAGGTCCCTGGCCCGGCCCCGGGTTTTTGCCATCCCTATATGTATATAAGATTAAAATTTATTATTAATTTTAAATTGTTACTATTGATTGACGTATTATTTTAAGTTATTATTATTAAAAGGAGGAAGGTTAAAAACTATTTAAAAATATTAGAAAATTAATCGCCTGTGTCTATTTACTTAGGATAAAATATTTCAATTTCTACGATATATTTTTAATAGATCTTAACAAATATATTAAGTAAACTTTTTTATTATATTTTAAAGTTTTAATAGGTTTTAAAATATTTGTTCTTATATAAATTTCACAATTTTTTATATTATTTATAAATAATTTTTTAAAAATAATAGATAACTAAGCCATACAAATAAATATAAATAGATTATTTCATTAATAAGAAAAAGATTAGAGTTTTATAAATATTATTATCTTTATTTTTTTATATTTAGAATATAGAATCATAAATTATATGATATATTAATATTTTATTAAATAAGAAAAAAATAATTAAGGTACATAGATCGATTTTAAGTAATACTTTAAATTAATTGTTGGGTCTAGGTTTTTAAAATTAAACCCAGAACGGTAATAAGACAGATTTTTATTAAAGATATTTAACGCGACACCCAAGAGAAATGCAACAGATGGTGGAAAGGAGAGGGAAAAAAACAGAGGATGGACCAAATGGGAAGAGATAATTGACGAAGGAATCTAGGAGAACGATCAAAAATCGAAATGAGGAGAGCTCGAGGGGGGCTGGAGGGGGAGATGTCTTGGTGGATAGGTAGGGAAAAGGAGAGAGAATCTTCTCTGCGGGATTCTCTTTTGTATGGATCTTTACTAGTTTCAACAGTTGCTTGTCCATCACCTCGCGTATCTAACGATAGCGAATATCGATATGCTTTATTCGAGAATGGTGCACTGAATTCTTGCTAAGATCCAGAGCACTTTGACCGTCACTGTGTACTTTGTACTCCTTTTGCTGGATCCCAAGTTCTTGGAGAAACCGCTTCAACCACAACATTTCTTTTCCAGCTTCCACTGTAGCAATGCATTCAGCCTCTGTTGTGGATAGCGCAACACACTTATGTAGTCTTGACTGCCATGACACAGCTCCCCCTGCAAAAGTGTAAACAAAACCTGACGTAGATTTTCTACTGTCAGAATCTCTGACCATATCTGAATCTGTATAGCCACTACAAGAAAAATGGGCTATGGCAATGAGCATTTCGTGTTGCTAAAACACTTTCGCAACACGCAGACGCACGTTGCCGTTTTTGCTGCTGCGAAAAGTCCTTCACTTTTAGCAACGCGCGTATGCATGTTGCGAAAAGTGATTTTGCACATTGCAGAAAATCTTTTGGCAACACGCATTGCGTGTTGCTGAAAGACGGAGTAAAAGAGTTTTAGCAACACACAATGCGTGTTGTTGTAGACATCAATTGCAATATGCATTGTGTGTTGCTGTATACATCAATGGCAATGCATAATGCGTGTTGCTATAGACATCAATGGCGCGTTGTAAAAAGATTAGAAGTAGTATAGTTTCAGCAACATGCAATGCACGTTGCTGTAGATATCAATGGCAACGTGCAATGCGTGTTGCAAAAAGATTAGAATTAATGTAGTTTCAGCAACATGCAATGAGCGTTGCTGTAGACATCAATGGCAACGCATATTGCACGTTGCAAAAAGATAAAAAAATATTAGTTGCAGCAACATGCAATGCACATTGCTATAGATTTAAGCATTGTGTTTTGGCAACATGCGCATGTTGCTATTTATTTGATATAGAAATATATTGTATTTATAATTAAATATATTTTTATTAATATGCAATACCTACTCATTTTTTATTATATAAATTGGTATATAAATTATCATAGAATGCATAATATATAATAAATGTACAAATTTGTATTATATTAATATTATCACAAATATTATTAAAAATACAAGTACTTGTAATTAATATGTAATACAATCCTAAATAACCTACGGAAAATGAATTCAAGTGAAACATTCTTAAGCACAAATTTGTACATAAGCAATAAAATCATCATCTTCTTTTAGCATCTTGATTGATGAACTTTCCAAACAAACACGAACAAAGCCTACACAAGCAACTTTAAAATGTTACATAAGCAAGATAACAATAGGCATATAGACTCATGTTTAAGCAACTTCGAAATATGAACTTATAGAAATTTAGTCAATGAGAAAGTATTACCTTCATGATATTAACTTGATGCAACTTTTAGGCCAAGCAATAGCACTTCCTACAGCCTAATCAATGTTTTGAGCTTCATCAGTTGATCTGTACATTTCAACATCATTCCTAATAGAATGAGTTATCCAAACTTTCCAACAATCTCTTTCTAAAGGCTTGTGATGGTATTATTAAACTTGCAAATAGGCCTCAAAGATTGAACTTAATAATAACCCAAGGAAAACTTCAAAATTATGCACTTGATCAAGAATTTTATCTCAAAGATTGGTTTCGCTCCACTTCAATTCCTCAAGTGTGTATGTGTAGAGCCATTCTCACCTAATCACTTGTAACCCGGATGAGTTTATGCAACCAAATTATTCATATTTAATAGTGAAGATGTGCACATTGTCTTTAATGTTTAAACAAGTGGAAGATAAGTATAGATTTTTTTCTTTTTTTTTTTCTTAAACACAATATATCTCACTTTTATTGTTCATGACATAACCCAACTCCTTTAACTTCCCAAAACCATAACAAGGAAAAAGGGTTAAAAAAGCTCAAAAGGGTTACTAGGGACCAAATTCAATCAAGGTAGGCTATGAAATCTCAAACGGTCCAAAGATAGCCTAAATCATTTTTCTAATGTTGCACAGTCTATGATTGCGTCTCGACTGATCATCAAACAAGTTATAAAATTCATTGAAATATGGAGAAATACTTAAATTGCATAAACCTTCTCTAATTAAATAAATAACCCAGTGATAATGGCCCAATGCTCAATGTTGTGCAAGGAATCAAAGGCAAAGCGAAAACCAATTAATATTTCAAGCATATAGATCTATGCATCATTTATCATTTTCCAAGAGTTATTCTCAATTCAATTATTGCCTTATCATCGGCCGCAGACTTAAGGTTTCCAGCCTATATACATTTATTATGAATGAACAAAACAAGAAACAAAATCCTTTAAACAATAGTAAATAAGCAAACTACAAATTTATGATGATAGAATGCATTTCAAGAGTTTAAGAAACCCCATATTCTGCCATTCTAAAGTCTTTCCACAATTTTTTTTTGAATCGGACCTGATAGAAACAAAAAACACATAACAACTCTAAATTACATAAAATTAAACTTACTCATAAAGTAACAAAGTCCAACAATCAGTAAATAAAAATAGGTTAGTTAGAATGAGTCTATAAAGTTTAGAAGTTAGCCTCCTTATTCAGCCATTATAGATTGAAAAGATCCATAATGCGTTTTAAAAGGACTTGAACTTAAAACAAACAAAATCAACAAACAATAACAACACAAAGATAGCAGTAATAATCAAATCAAACAAAACAAGAAAAATAAATTTCATCAATTTTTGAGGATTTGCTTCCCATCCAATTTTCTTACAAAGTGACAAACAGGGTCTCTTTTGGTCATATTTTCTAGACTATAACGCTGTAGTTCATTACGAAATTGTATCCATAGATTAAGCAATTCATGTTGAACAAGTCCACATGAATGTGATTCAAGAGTTAATAAAATATTATCTAAAGACTCATTATTCAGACCATTCTTAATGAACAAAAGTTTATCTTCTCTATTCCTGGACACAAAACCTAATGATCTACAACTTTGGTTACAATTCTATCTAGCACATTTATAATATACTTGTAACCTCTTTGCTCTTCGCCTCTTGGCGTAGTAGCTCTTTCCTAGAACAGGCATGTATTTAGTGAGATTAATATCAGGCTCACCAGACAATCTTACCTTAGCTTTGATAAGCCACCGGATATCCGCAGGCATTTTTAGGAGCATCAACGTCCAGAGTCTAGTCATCCGTATTTTATAAATTTTGAACACAACTTTTTGAGGAAGTGAAGGGAAATATTTACGAAGGTTTGAAAGAAATATATCAACATCCATTGAAGAGGAGAAAAGAAAAGATATTACCGATAATGTGTTTGAGTCCAAGATATGCACGCTTCAAACCTTCAGGCAATAGAGATGACTACAATATCAAATGCAATCAATGAACTCTTATTAATGTGTGTGTGAATGTATACACTAATACTAATTAGATCATAAACTCCTTAAATTTAACATTAAACAATAAGATGAATTCTATATTAATTTGCTGCCTCAATTTATTTTCTTTAAATATTTTTAAAAAAATTAAATTAATTCATGAAACAAAAGCTTAGAATAATCAAACACTTATATAAATAAATATTTTTAAAAATGAATAATGATCGGAATTGGAACAATAAAAGTGGTATAGTTAGAAAGAACTTGGAACAAGCTTTATTTGAGGTATAGATTGTAAGTAAAAAAAAAATATGTATCATAAACTCCATTAAGAAGGCAATATTTATAGAGTTCATAAACTCCATTCAGAAGGCAAAATAAGGAAAAAATAATAATAAAATTTATAACAACATATGCAGTCAAAACGAATAATTATGAAGTATAGTATATTTATTAACTCAAAAAGAAGTTGCAACAAGGTTTACTAACCACATCATAAACTCCAATTCAGAAGGCACGTGAATAAGTGATGAAGATCATAAAACAAATCAAAATTTAAAGCCTTCATCCACATTGAATAGTTCATGTAATCAATAAACAAAGCAAAGCTTTTCACACAAAACCTCTTAAGTACAAGCAAAGGAAAATGGAGTAGTCCGAATGTTATTGCATGTGTTAGTTCATGATTATAAGACACTTAACAACATGATCCTAGTCAAATTAAAATCTTATTGGTATCGGTAAAATTAATTGGCCATGGTTGGATGTGCATATATACATATAGGGCGTGTTTGATGCGCTGTATAGCGCTGCATTGTATAGTATTAAGAAATTATACTGCGTTTGGTGCGGAACTGTATAGTATAACGCGTACTGTAGCGATACTGTAGCGGGTACTGTAGCGGCACTGTTTGTATAAAAGTTAAGTGTTTTTATACCAAGCCTACCCATGGTATTACACCGTATAAGCTTATTTTTGTCTCAATCTTCACTAATAAATACAAAAAAAATTATATAAATTAAATATTTATATAATTAATAAATAATTCATTAAATATTTAAATAAATAAAAAATTTAATAATTAAATTTTTATATTAGAAATAATTTTAATTATTATTTAAATTTATTTTATATTTAAATTAAATGTTTCATATTATAATTTTTTTGGGTTTTATCTAATACAACAATGTCCTATCAAATATAATATAGTATTATATTTTATCTAATCTTATCCTATACTATTCAATCCAATCCAATCCAAATAAATTTACGCTATCCTATACAATGTTATACAACGCATCAAACATGCCCATAGTTCAAAGGTTGTGAGTAGATTATTATATAAATTTATTTGCCTTTTGATCTTGGTTAAAGTGCCTTTTAGCATAGTTAGCAACGTGGGAACAAGAAGATGGAATTGCATGTGCTTAGCTGGTGCATGAAGTGGCCCACATGGCCTTGCATGAGTTGCATGTGCTTAGGCTATGCTAAAGTGTTGCAAGGACGAAGGTACACCATAATATGGCCATCATTCTCCCTTAAGAGAAACTTGTTCTCCAAAAAGTGAGCTTACTATATATTCAAAGTCTGAAACTGACTTAAAGCACATGCTCTGCATATTGCATAACCAAGTACAAGTATAATAAAAAACATTAAAATTGGAGTAGTCCGAATAGCTCAATACCAAGTACAAGCAAAGGAAAATGGAGTAGTCCGAAAGGGTATAGGCCAACTAATGGATAAAGTTGCAACAATAGAATGTTTGTGAATCTATAAGTCGGGAATCCTTGCGAAATTGATGAAATATGCTACTACTGCTTCGTGTAGCTGACACCATTTGTTAGATAGCTATAAGTATATTAGTGGTGGCATATCATATTTTTTGTTCTATTTTCTCCACTTTTTTTATACTTACGTACTTATATAAATATTTAAACATAAAGTTTGAGAGATTCTACTTCTTGGAATTGCTATTATTTTACAGAAATTCAGATTCCACAACTGGGAATAAGATATTAAAGTGGAAGAATACAGGAATAACACAAAGTTCAGGTGCAAATAGAGCCAGGCAGTAACGTAACATTTTATTTATAAAAGTATTATTTAATCTTTGTCTATGAGCATGAACAAGATAGAAAGAAAGGTTTATCTTCTTCAAATTTGATTAAATATTAATCTATAATTAAAAACATATATATAACCATGGAAGGAATAATGATGATCATCTTCCTGGAAACGTCCATGACATGCATGCAAAGCAAAGCATATAAAAGTGGAAAGGAACCAACTCAAGTCTCAATATAAACTATATATTATAATAAGGTGCATGATTGTTGCGTATATATTATAATAAGGTGATTGTTGCGTCTAAGAATCTTGTACCCGTTAAGTGTAGCAATGAAATCCTAGGCTTAAAGATATAGAACATTAAAGGACTTAAATTATTCAATACCTGTAGCAATAATCCACTTATGAAGTAGCTCGCCTGTAGCAGTAGCAAACCTGCCAAGTAAAATGGAGTTCTCAAGCAGGAAAACAAGCGATGGAAATGGCTCTGCAGCAAGTCGAGATAAAGTTCTGCAGCTAGCGTGGAGCAAGCGAGTAAAGGAAACTTCTGCAGCGAGTCAAAAAAAATGGCCCTGCAGCTAGCGTGGAGGAAGCTTGTAAATTAAAGATATAACTTTCCTTTGAAGTGGGGCAGGGGAGAACTATTCACCTGTACAGTCTTGTAAATGGCTTTGCAGCGATGGAGGAAATGCAGTTAATTTTCTCAATTGAGCGGTATCTTACTTCTTATACACTCTTATGGCTATCAATCATGACAACAATGCTCTCTACTCCTCCGTTTGTCTGCTTATCCCCGAACAGAGGGAGTGACACATAAGGAATGAGCTGCGAGTAAGGATGGCCGAAGCTGCGGAGGCTGGGCTGGGCTGCCAGAGCTGTGGAGGCCAGCTGGCCACAAGAGGTGCTACGAGTAAGGATGGCCGAAGACTATCAAGAGGCCGCTCAGTCGAGTGTTGATGAGTGATGACAGTGAAGATGGTGGAGATAAGGCGACTTAGGGATTTGAGGATTAATACGTTGAGGAGATTTTGGGCTGAATAACTATTTTTTCCTTTATATAAGGTAGTAAATTTTCAGGATTTCCTATTATATTAAACTTTATCACTATCACCCCTATAAATTTTTATAAGTTCAAATTTTTTATTTTTTATATACACCCTTATAAACATTTCGCAACATGCAGGATGCGCATGTTGCTAAATTTAATAGTTTTGGCAACGTACATTTTCTGCGCGTTGCTGAATGATAATTTTCGCAACGTGCATTGCTTGCACGTTGCTAAAAGTGAAGTTTAGCAATCTTTCGCAACACACACAAATTGCGTGTTACGAAAAACAAGATTCAGCAACGTGCATAAGTGCGCGTTACGAAAACCCTGTTGTCATAGCCTATTTTTCTTGTAGTGAGCCTTCCAAGATTGGATCAGCTCCCCTGTAACATAAGCATATCTTCGAAGTACCTTTTAGGTATCTAAGAATCCACTTAACTGCCTCCCAATGTTCTTTCCCTGGGTTGGAAAGAAATCTGCTCACAACTCCTACAGCATGAGTAATATCCGGCCTTGTACACACCATGACATACATTAAATTTCCTATAGCAGAAGAATAAGGCACTGACGCCATGTCCTCTATCTTTTTCTTGGATGAGGGACATGATCTCTTGCTCAACTTGAAATGATTAGCTAGTGGTACACTAACTGGCTTAGCACCATCCATGTTGAACCTTTGAATCACACGCTCAATATATTTCTCCTGAGACAGCTATAATTTCTTCTATTTCCTGTCTCGACGGATACGCATCCCCAAGATTTTCTAAGCTGGTCCCAAATCCTTCATATCGAAGGTTTTTGATAGTTCATTCTTCAGCTGCTTTATTCTTGTTGCATCTTTTCCGACGATCAACATGTCGTCCACATATAACATAAGTGCAACAAAGTCTCTATTTGGAAGTTTTCAAAAGTATATGCATTGGTCTGCAGCGGTTCTTTTGTGCCTATGACTCACCATGAAAGAGTCAAACTTCTTGCCATTATCTTGGTGCTTGCTTAAGGCCATACAAGCTCTTTTTGAGCTTGCACACGAGGTGTCATTTTCCTTGAACCTCGAATTCTTCTGGCTGCTCCATATAGATTTCTTCATGCAAGCCTCCATGAAGAAATGTTGTTTTTACATCCATCTGTTCAAGCTTCAAATCAAGACTTGCGGTCAATCCGAGGATGATGCGGATTGAGGACATTTTTACCACCGGTGAGAAGATTTCATCGAAGTCAATTCCTTTCTTCTGAAGGAATCCTTTTACCACTAACCGGGCTTTATGCTTCATCACCTTTCCTGTTCCATCTTTTTTGAGCTTAAATACCCATTTGTTCCTTAGTGCCTTCTTTACTTCTGGGAGCTCGACCGGTTTATATGTTTTATTCTTCTCTAGAGAATTCATCTCATCTCGCATTACATGCAGCCAACATTCTTTGTCTGGATGAGATAAAGCTTCAGGAAAGATTTCTGGCTCCCTCTCATCAGTAAGCAGTGTATACTCTGATTTCGGATATCTCCTCGACGGAATCCTACCTCGTTCAGATCATCGTAGTTGAGGTTCTTCATTTCCAAGAGGTACAGCAGCTTCTACAGGTGATTGTGGCTCCCCCGGCTTAGCAATCTCTTTATTTTCCTCCTCCTGATCTGCTTCTGGATCTTCTTCTTGTACCTCATCTCTTGTGGCATTTGGTGTTGAATTTGGAACAATATCTGGGCACTGCTAGTGGGATTTGTAGATATTGTTGTCTTTTCAGCGTCTTGAAATGTTTGGTCTTCATGAAACACCATATCTCTACTTTGGATGACTTTCTTTTCCTTCGAGTCCCATAATCTGTATCCGAATTCTTCATCTCCATAACCAATGAAGATACATGGAACAGTTCTTGCATCGAGCTTCTGTCTGAGCTCTTTGGATACATGTACGAAGGCTAAACAACCAAACACTTTTAAATGATTATAGGAGGGCTTTTTATTTGACCATACCTTTTCTGGAATCTCGAAATTCAGTGGCACTGATGGTGATCTGTTGATTAGATAATAGGCTGTACGAACAGCCTCCCCCTAGAATGGCTTGGGCAACTTAGCCAATTTGAGCATACTCCTAACCCGTTCCATGATGGTTCGATTAATCCTCTCGGCCACTCCATTATGTTGTAGTGTGCGTAGGACCGTTCTTTCATGTCGAATGCCATATCTCCGACAGTAAGCATTGAACTCTCTGGAGGTATACTCGCCTCCATTATCTGATCGGAGGCATTTTAACTTCTTACCTGTTTCACGTTCTACCATGGTATGAAACTCCTTGAACTTCTCCAGAACTTCATCCTTCGTCTTGAGGAAGTACACCAACACCTTTCGAGATGCATCATCAATGAAGGTCAAGAAATACCTGTTATCGCCTAGGCTCTCCACTTCGAGAGGTCCGCATACATCACTGTATATTAGCTCTAACAACTTTGATTTCTTCACTGATGAGGAGCTGAATGACTCCCTCTGTTGTTTCCCGTACAAGCAATAGTCGCAAGAATAAGACGTTGCATTTTTGAAAATAGTGATCAACTTCTTCTTCTGAAGGATTGATAAACCCTTCTCACCCATGTGACCGAGCCTTTTATGCCACAAATCCTAAGGTACCACATGTTCTGCTATATGAAGGCTCTCTTCGTTTATCTTTACATGGGCCCTGTAAAGATTATCATATAATTTACCTTGAGCAACCACCATGACCCCTTTCCATATCTTCCATGTACCATTGGTGAAACAACTCTCATAGTCTTGCTGATCAAAGGCTTTTACCGAGAGCAAGTTGAGTTAAAGATCTGGCACATGACGAATGTCCTTCAATGTTATTTTGCATCCGACGTTCGTTTGGAATTGAACATCACCAATTCTCATGATTTTGATGGTGCTATTGTTTCTCATCTTCACTATCCCAAAGTCTCCTGCTTTGTATATGGTAAAGATCTCTCTACAAGGAGTGACATGACAGGAAGCTGTTGTGTCTATAACCCATTCTACTCATTGATCTATCGTGTGGAAGCATGTCTCTTCTGCACAAATGGTTACATCTTCTACAACTGTGACTCGTGGTTCTTCGCAGCTTTGTGCTTGTAAACTCTCCTGGTTCTGTTTCCGTAGACTATGACAATTTTTCTTTATATGACCCTCTTTGCCACAGTGATAACATTTGTACGTGGGTCTTCGCCCATCTGATGACTTGCCACTTCTATCTGTTGACCTGCCTCTGCTTTTGCTTCTACCTCTTCTCTAGTCTTCACCTCGATACTGTCTTCCTCGATTCTCCATGATGTAGGCTTCATCTTGACTGGCGCCTGTATCTTTTCTTCTCGCCTCCTCATTCATCAAGGCATCCTTAACCATTTACAAGGTAAGTTTGCCTCTGGGTGTTGAATTACTAATGGAGACCACTAACGTCTTCCATGAATCTGGAAGGTGCTGAATTACTAATGGAGACCACTAACGTCTTCCATGAATCTGGAAGGGAACTGAGAAGTAGAAGGGAAATTTTAAGGACTAAACTAAAATTTTAGAAACTTGAGGGTGCATAATGTAATTACCTGGAATTACAGGGGCCAAACTGAGATTTTTGAAAGATGTGATGATGTGGCATAGGTGGGACCCCTGTGATGATGTGTCTATGACATGGTCGACACGTGGATGATGCCGTGTATGATGACGTGGCTCTGCTGATTGGAGGATGACGTGTCAATGGCATGTGTCATTTTCAACCTTGGAACGCGCGTGTGGCGCGTGGGGCGAGTGACGCCGACTCGCAGTCCGGATGCTCGGCGCGTGCGGCATCTCTGGTGGTCAGATTTGTCGTCGGAAAGTTGCAAAATTCTTCTGTCGATGTCACGAACACACTGAACACTTCAAATTTGAAATTTGAGTACTTTCTGAAAATTTGAAATTTTCAGAAACAGAGGGCAAATTTTCTCTGAATTTTTTCTCTTTGTTCTGACGTTCTAGGAGCTCAACAAGGCTCTGATACCACTTGTTGGGGATGCGATGCACACTCAGAACAGATTTCTGAGAGAAAATTAACTTGTATTCACAAAGAAAATTGTATTACAAGATTTACACAAAAAGTCTCCTAAAAAACTATCCTGGAGCTCCACTGGCTCTCTCACACTCTCAAAACTCTCTGATTATAATTCCTTAACTCTCTCTAGAGTTTCTATGATACAAACTCGGGCAGAATTTGTCTCATATTTATAGAAAAATTCTGCATGCAATTTTCAAACAAGTTAGGTGGGTAGTTCACCTAACCCTCACCTTCCTTTGACATGGCAAGGATTTCTAAAAACTTTGCATGTCATGCATGAGCTCATCAGAGTTTCCAAAAGATGCATGAGCCCAGCAATCTTCAGGTCGATTTATAAGTAAAGCGAGGAAGTAGATATAGAAGCAGACCTCACTATATGAATCTGTAGAAATTTCATGAGCTATCAAGTTGAAGAACTTGAATGGTGTTGCATCGTTCACAACAATGACAGGGAGGTGCAAAGTTTCATGACTGAATTTAACTTCTGTCAAAGTACCTGTAATCTTAAGCGTCAACTTAACCCCCCCGCTTGTTTAAGGTCATCGACATTACGTACTGTGACCACATTCAAGCTGCGGTTCTGATGCAGTAGAATTTCATAAACTAACTTACGTATGATGTGGATTAGAATATGAAATAGCATATACCTATGATTTTGAATGGCTTCGCAATTGTCCATTCCATCAGGACCATCATGCAGCTGGATCTTTCATTGTTTGCGTCGAATGTAAGGGCTTTCAGGAAAAGGTGGAGAAGATGACTGACGTCGCTCTCTAGTTTCAGGCCCGGGTTCTCCGCTGCAGGATGATTCCACGTCATACGACGGATGAAATGCTGGATTGATTCCTCTAGCTGCTTCCGTTCACCTGCTTTACTTGAGTAATCTACCAACCACTGGAGAAGTTGATAGGGAAGTTGGTTCGCCAACAACATTATATCAATTTTAAATGTGAATTTGTCAGTGACAACTAGCAAAATTTCCAGTCCCTCGAACTCCCCAGACTTTGCATTTTACCCATAATTCACAACATAAATGAAATGCAGCAGCACACGCCCATCAATAAGAAACATCCATGCAATCTCTTCATCATTATAGTCCCGTGTTGCATCCACCTCATAGCAATTCCTTAATTCTTTAATCTCCATGTTAATCCTGCTGTATACACGTTCCTTGTTCATCTCGTGTTTTTTTATGAAAGTTGCAGCTAATTTGATCTTCATCTCTTCCGTCACCCTGAGATTTTGTCTTTTATGGTGGTAGGGACCAAGTGAAACTACACTTGGTTCAAAAAACTTGTTCAAATTTTGCTTCTTCCGTTAGCTTCTCTGGAGCCCTTGGTATCTTCGGTTTGTGATTGTTAGTTTCGTCTTGATGGATCAAGACATAATCCAAAAGTGAGAGCTTCTCCTCAATAGAAGGGCTCCGATTGCCTGGCACTAAACGGCTCAATATGGTCTCCTCGATAATGTGGTGATCGCCTCCATTTGAGGCACTAGTTTGTCCCGCAGCATCATTTCCTGCTCCTGCTTGTACTTGAGCCATGCAAATCGTAGTTGCGTGTTTACAAACCCCAGATTATTGAAACTCCACCAATAGTACTCTTAATTTCTAAGAATTTGTTTGTTTGTAAGGATTTAATGGAATAAATAGAACACAAATATTCAAAGGAAACAGCTACACATCGAGAAAACAAATTATTTTTATGTTAGCCAACCTGGCTATTATTTTTTAAGAAAACTGAAATAATTCACATATAATTAATGTTTGTATTGTAAAAAGCTAATATGTGCGTGATACATAGTTGCTATTTTGAATTACTAGACTCCAGCTATAATTATAAATTACAAAACACTGACCTCCTTCTTGTACGGGTCATGATGTCCCAAAGGTCTTTGTCAAATTGGAGAAATTTTCGAATATGACGATTGCATGTGCATGTCATGGTATGTCATCTTTACTCACGAAATTATTTATGGTGTTACTTGAATTAATATAATTGTTCTCAGTCAGCCATATTAATTATATATATATCCTAGCCTCCTTCTTGTACGGGTCACGGTGTCCCAAAGGTCTTTGTTAATTGGAGCGATTTTGCAATATGACGATTGCATGTGCATGCCATGGTATGTGATCTCTACCCAAGAAATTATTGTATGGTGTTACTTGAATTAATATAATTATTCTCAGTAAAATTATTTAGATGCCATGTGGTTCAAAATGATATGTCATAATCCTATATGTATATATATGTATTATACATACCGAAATGTAGCAATGAAGTCGCAAAGAAATTAAGAATTGATCATTCCTAGTATTGAACTTGATATATAACTAAATGATATATATATATATAAAACGTGCAATAATCTTTAGAGTACTCTTTTTCTGACCAATAAGTCACCAACAAGAAACGCGAGTCTTCAATTCGATCACGGTGCAAAGTTGGGTTTCGGCCTCATAGGCCAGACTCGTAGACTTTAACCTAACCTCATGATCTAATAAAAAGTCAGCCTTTTAAGTCCCTCAATGTTGTTCAAAAATAATAATCTATTTTAAATATTATTATTGAGAAATGATCTTTTGACATATATTTTTAATATAAAATTTGATAGAAATTTATTATTAGTAATCTACAAAATCTAATGATTAAGATGATTGATGAGTTGGTAATATTAAATACAATTTTTTTTTTTACTTTCAATCTTTACCATTGGATTTGTTGAGGTTAGTCATAAATTTGTTTCAATAAATTGTATAAAAAAATTTTCTAAAAATATCCTTTTCAATTATTATTATTATTATTATTATTATTATTATTATATGGATTGGATAAAATTGGTGGGATATCTATGGTTAAAGCAACCATATTATTGATACAAATACTCACTTTCTTATAGAGAACAACTTTAATTACATACTTATAAGAGTTGTTCTATTCAACCTCCACTAAAAAGGAATTAAGTGAAGCCTTACCTTATATTCTAAAACCAGCATAATAAATTTTCTTTATCAATAATATTGAAAAGTTACTTTTCATTTAATATTTTGAAAGGAAGAAGTATGATGTAACGTAGCTTTAGAATAAATAACTTGACTATTTCATTTTCATCTTTGATTTTCTTGTTTAATTGGAATTTCTATTTTTAGGATGTCGAATATCATTAGAATTTGATTTATTCTATTTTCTTTTATCTAGTTCAATTATTTTAACAGCAAGTTATCTGATTAACTGAAACGGCATAATTTACTAATCTTTAATTTCCCAAATTGTTGTCCATAATTTTCAATTAAAACATAATAAAATATATGTCTAAGAAAGATTAATCTGTCGGTACGCTCAATTTCAAAGAGAAGTAAATTTCCAGCAAGCATCACAGGAAATATATGATCTTTGTTCAACATTAATTCCACATGTTATAAATATAATTACAAGGAATAATACTGAATATATATTAAAAACAAGTAATAGAAGTACATCCAACTATGTCCACGATTAAAGCTCATAACATTACATAAATGAAACGAAGAAATGGGGTACCTTAGATCGATAGATTGGGGAGACAAGGAAATCCAGGTACAGGAGTTATTACATTAACATTTTTACTCCTGATAACCCAAAACTGTGTACCAAGTCTGAATAAAACTCAGAACAAGTGCTGTGGTCACTCCAACCAAACCAATCACACTCCAAGGACTTTCGAAATATCTTCTTTTGAGTTGAGCCATCCACACATGGTACTTTCTGTTGTTGTAATACTCCTCGATTTCGTGTAAGGTAGTACGATATTTGTATTTAAAAGGCACCCTCAAGTCGTCAATGTTTCTTATGTCTCTGAAGAGTTGAACTACCTCTTCATCACTATCAAGGTAACTGTAGAGTATTCTTTTATCTCGTAGCTCTTGCACATCTTGGGGTCGATTTATAAGTAAAGCGAGGAAGAGAATATAGAAGCAGACCTCAGACTCACTATATGAATGTGTGCATATTTCATAAGCTATCAAGTTGAAGAACTTGAATGCTGTTGCCTCGTTCACAACGATGACAGGAAGTTGTAAAGTTCCATGGCTGAATTTAACATCAATCAAGCTGCCAGTAGTATTAAGCTTCAAGTTAACTCCCGCTGCTTTTAGCTCCTCAATATTACGTAGGGTAGGCACCTCATTGACGGCATGCTTATGCGGTATAATGATATGAAGTACGTAACCCAAAATGCACATTGGAATATGAAATAGCATACCTATGGTTTTGAATGACTTGTCAATTATCCACTCCCTGACGCTGCCTTTTTTATTGGTTTCAACGAATGTGAGAGTTTTCCGGAAAAGGTCGAGAAGATGACTGCTGCTTTCTAGTTTCAGGTCCGGGTTCTCCGCCGCTGGTTGATTCCAGGTCCTACGACGGATGAAATTTCGGATTGATTTCTTCAGATCCTCTTTTTCTTTACTGGAGCTTATTAAGGAATGGAGAACTTTATAGGGAAGTTGATTCTCCAACAACATTATATCAGTTTGAAATGTGAGTCTGTCAGCCCCAGCTAGTACTATTTCCAATCCCTTGAACATCCCCGTGCCCTCATCATATCCATATTTCGTAACATATATGAAATGCAGCACTACACACCCATCTATAAGAAACATCCATGCAAGCTCATCATCACTATAGTTTCGTGTTGCATCCGCCTCGTAGCAATTCCTCAATTCTTTAATCTCCATTTTAATCCTGCGGTATACATTTTCCTTGTTGACCTCGTGTTTTTTGATGAACATTGCAGCTAATCTGATCTTCGTCTCTTCCGTCACCTTGAGATTTTGTTTTTTATGGTGGTAGGGACCGAGTGAAACTACACTTGGTTCGAACAACTTATTCAAATTTTGCTTATCCCGTAGCTTCTCTGGAACCCTTGGTATCTTCGGTTTGTAATTTTTAGTTTGGTCTTGATGGATCAAGACATAATCCAAAAGTGAGAGCTTCTCCTCAATATTAGTGCTCCGATTGCCTGGCACTAAACGGCTCAATATGCTCTCCTCGATAATGTGGTGATCGCCTCCATTTGAGGCACTAGTTTGTCCGGCAGCATCATTTCCTGCTCCTGCTTGTACTCGGGCCATGGAAATCGTAGTTGCGTGTTTGCAAACCCCAGATTATTGAAACTCCACCAATAGTACTCTTAATTTCTAAGAATTTGTTCGTTTGTAAGGATTTAATGGAATAAATAGAACACAAATATTCAAAGGAAACAGCTACATCGAGAAAACAAATTATTTTTATGTTAGCCAACCTGGCTATTATTTAAAAAAAAAAAAAACTGAAATAGTTCACATATAATTAATGTTCGTATTATAAAAAGCTAATATGCGCGTGATACATAGTTGCTATTTTGAATTACTAGACTCCAGCTATAATTATGTATTACAAAACACTCGCCTCCTTCTTGTACGGATCATGATGTCCCAAAGGTCTTTGTTAATTTGGAGAAATTTTGCAATATGACGATTGCATGTGCATGTCATGATATGTAATCTCTACTCAATAAATTATTTTATGGTGTTACTTGAAATTATATAATTGTTCCCAGTCAACCATATTAATTATATATATATATATAGCCTCCTTCTTGTACAGGTCATGGTGTCCCAGAGGTCTTTGTTAATTGGAGTAATTTTGCAATATGACGATTGCGTGTGCATGTCATGGTATATCATCTCTACTCAAGAAATTGTTTCATGATGTTACTTGAATTAATATAATTGCTCTCAGTCAACCATAATAATTATATATATACCTTAGCCCCCTTCTTGTACGGGTCATGGTGTCCAAAGGTCTTTGTTAACTGGAGTAATTTTGCAATATGACGATTGCGTGTGCATGTCATGGTATATCATCTCTACTCAAGAAATTGTTTTATGGTGTTACTTGAATTAATATAATTGCTCTCAGTCAACCATATTAATTATATATATACCCTAGCCTCTTTCTTGTACGGCTCATGGTGTCCCAAAGGTCTTTGTTAATTGGAGTAATTTTGCAATATGACGATTGCGTGTGCATGTCATGGAGTATCATCTCTACTCAAGAAATTGTTTTATGGTGTTACTTGAATTAATATAATTGCTCTCAGTCAACCATATTAATTATATATATACCCTAGCCTCCTTCTTGTACGGGTCATGGTGTCCCAAAGGACTTTGTTAATTGGAGTAATTTTGCAATATGACGATTGCGTGTGCATGTCATGGTATATCATCTCTGCTCAAGAAATTGTTTTATGGTGTTACTTGAATTAATATAATTGTTCTTAGTAAAATAATATATATGTCATGTGGTTCAAAGATATATGTCATAATGTTATATGTATTATACATAATGAAATTTAGAAATGAAGTCGCAAAGAAATTAAAGAATCGATCGTTCCTGCTATTGATCTTGATAAATAACTTTTCTGACCAAGAAGTCCCTAGCAAGAAATGCGAGTCTTAATTCGATCAAGGTGCAAATTTGGATTGGGCCTCATAGGCCGGGCTCGTAGACCTTAACCTAAGCTCATGATCTAATAGAAATTTGGCCTTTTAAGTACCTCAATTTTATTCAAAAATAATAATCTGCTTCAAATATTATTATTGATAAGGGATCTTTTGATATATATTTTTTAATATAAAATTAGATATAAATTTATTATTATTAATTTATAAAATTTAATGATTAAGATGATTGATGAGTTAACAATATTAAAAATAACTTTTTTACTTTTAATCTTTACAATGGATTTGTTGAAATTGGTCATAAATTTGTGTTAATAAATTGTTTAAAAATTTTGTGATAAAATATCATGTTCAATTATTATTATTATTATATGGATTGGTAAATTGGTAGGTCAGTATGGGTTAAAGCAACCATATTCTTAATACAAATACTCACTTTCTTATAGACAACAACTTTGATTACATACTTACAAGAGTAGTTCTATTCAACCCCCGTACATTAGCCCTCACTTTTAATTTTGTCTTATGGCAGTTTTACCCTAAAATAAAAGTACTAAATAGAACAAATAAATTCTTAATATAAATTCATACTACTTACCATATTATAAACCCTAATTCTCTTAAACACTAAAATCATTATTTTGAAATCCAATATTTTAAAATCTTGAACACCAAAGTTTTGTTTAATATATATTTTTCTCTAATTTGACGAATATTTATTATTTTTAAAGTCAAGAAATATATTTTTTTTAATTTTTCATATACATAATATTTTGATTGTTATTAGAATGAAGTTGCTGATTGGGCAATCTTTTCAGTTGAACCTTCCAACAATAATTCAATCATAACCTGGAAACAGATTTCTAAATCGAAAAAGCAAGCAAAACAGCAAAACTTGAAATGAGACCAAAGATCCTATTGTCAAATTAAATAAATAAATAAGATATTTCTTAAGCTTTTAAACTACCAGTCATCTGGAAAAGCAGAGTAAGGAAGTCTTGATGCTTAAGACTCTGATAAGTGTCTATTTATATATCATTTTCATATCAATTCGTCCATGTTTCTTTGTTATATTCCTTAGTATTTTTATGTTTTTGTGTGGTTTTGATGTTTGTAGGAGTTTTGGAACAACTTGCACAAAAATGGAGTAAAACCCTTCATTTTCACCTCTGCTAGTCAACCATCTTCTCGGATTTAATTGTATTGATATACAATGAACCCGATGACATATTATATACCGTTGGAAAGCTCTCGAAGTCTATTTTCTGGAGAAATTTACGGTTTATAAATCCATTCAGTGTACCAAAAGTTGTAATCAAAACAGTGTGAGAAGTATAGAAATGTAATTCCACAAATCACTGTAGCATGTATAATACGGGACACTGTAGCAGGTTACTGTAGCAGAGTATTTAAACACATTTTAGGGTTTTATTTTCATAACTTGAAGAGGGGAAAACGTGGGAGGAGGCTGCATTTCTGGATTTCTCTCATCCCTTGGAGTTCTTGAAGGAGAAAGAAGATTTTGAAAGAGGAGGAACTACAATTCCAAGAAGATTCATCTACAAAGAAGATTTTCAAAGAATTTGCTAAGTTCTTTCTTTCCTTTTCAATTCTGGAATTTCTCTGTATTGTATTTGTTATTCTGATTGAATATGTGTAACTAAATCTGAATTGGTTGAGGGTGATTTCAAAGCCCTTGATATGGATTTTGTGAGTTGATTGTGTAAAAAATTGTTATCCAATTCTCTAACTGAAGTTGCTTGTATTTTCCCATATCTAATGCTTATGATTGCTTACTGATTGTATTTGGAATGGCCAACTGAATATAATCTGTTGTTGTCTATTGCTAGATTAGAAATCTTGATCCGTAATTGTCATGAATTTCCAATCATTAGTAGCAAAATTGTGATCAGAGATTGCAATTGGAAAATACAACCTAGGTTAAATAATCGAACTTGTGTGATTATTGCTTAGATCAACCTATCTTTCTCATCGTAATGCTTCTATTGAATTAAACTTAGAGAGCTTGTTCTAGGTTGTTTAATGGATAGAGATTAAATAAAGAGCTTGTTTTATTTAACAACAAAGTAAGGAAAGATTGGGATAACAGAGCTTGTTGTTATCTACGGTTGATAACTTCAATGCTGTAATTGGATTACAATTCTATGTTAATTCACAAATTCATATCTTGTGGCAGAGAATGAACTCTTAACCAAGTGTCTCTCATTGATTTTTCACTCCATTTAACTTTGCTTTGTGTTATTCTTCATTTGCTTTCGTATTAAGTTTAGTTAATCAATCAACAAAACCCCCCCTGTTTAGTTTATTATTGCTGGAAAATAACAAATTCAATTAGAATCAATCCTCGTGGGAACGATATCTACTTATCACTTTATTACTTGTGCGACTAGTATACTTGCTAGTTTCGAACGCATCAAGTTTTTGGCGCCGTTGCCGGGGATTGATTTTCTAATCGATTTGTTATTTTGTTTTCATTGTTGATTCATATTTTTGTTTGTTTTTCTTTTTTGATTGTTAGTGTTTAGACGACATGGCAGTAAACTTCCATCAATTCAGTGGCAGATTTGAGCCACAACTACCATGGAGAGTAAATGAGATAAGCACTCAGAACATTGAACAACAACTTTCTGAGCTAACTTCTCTTGTGGAAAACATGGCTGTAGGAGATATGCAGAAATCTTATGCATGTGGGTATATTCTACCATGGAGCATCCAATCGACATGTATCCAACTTTACAAGAAGAATATATGGAACAAGCCAATGCCATGGGTGGATTTCCAGGACAAACAAGGCAATGGTATGATCCCTTCTCT
This sequence comes from Boswellia sacra, assembly GCA_013180625.2. Classification (NCBI taxonomy): domain Eukaryota; kingdom Viridiplantae; phylum Streptophyta; class Magnoliopsida; order Sapindales; family Burseraceae; genus Boswellia; species Boswellia sacra. The sequence goes on from SNVD02009763.1 coordinate 399,904, forward strand.
AACACTTACAATACCGGATGGGGAGATCACCCTAATTTTAGTTACGGGAATCATCAACCAATCGCCCCAAATGGCATACCAAATTGGCAACAAGGTTTTAATCAACCTAGAGTGCAACAACCATTTCAAATGCAACCACCACCAATGCCACAACCAGCACCACAACCAGCACCACAACCAGCTCCAGAAAACTCAGGTATGTCACTCCAGGATATTGTTAATGCACTTGCCACTAACACAATGCAATTCCAACAGGAAACTGGGGCAAGTATCCAAAACCTCGCAAATCAAATGGGACAATTGGCTACTAGCATGAGCAAATTCGAGGGCCAATGCTCAGAAAAATTATTTTCTCAAATGGTGATCAATCCAAGCGAGACTGCTAGTGTGATAACTTCGCGAAGTGGAGAGCAATTAGATGTCTTACCAGGAAAATCACAAACTGATGAAGGAGATGACACCACATCCACCATGAACAAAACATTGACTTCTCAGGTAAATTCTATAACTCGCATTCCTTCTTATGTTACTCCTCCACCTTTTCCCAGCAGATTGGCAAAATTGAAGAAGGAGGAACAAGAACAAGAAATCTTGAAAAATTCTCACAAAATCGAGATAAATATACCACTTCTGGATGCTATCGAGCAAGTACCTCATTATACAAAATGTCTCAAAGAGTTATGCACCAGCAAAAGAAAGTTAAAAAGAAATGAAAAAGTAAGTATGGGGGAAGATATTTCAGCTGTATTGCAAAGGAAAATTCCTTCAAAATGCAAAGATCCAGGTACGTTCACCATGCCATGCACCATTGGTAAAACCAAGTTTGAAAGAGTTATGTTAGATTTAGAAGCATCTATTAACATCATGCCATATTCTATTTATGCTTTTTTAAATCTTGGACCTTTTACAGAAATTGGTATTACCATTCAAATTGCTGATCGTTTTAATGCATATACCAAAAGGGTTGTGGAAGATGTGCTTGTGCAGGTGAATCAATTGGTTTTTCTAGCAGACTCTTATGTTCTTGAAATAGAGGATGAGACATCTCCTAATCTAACACCGATTCTTTTAGGGAGACCATTCTCGAAAACTGCTAGAACCAAGATTGATGTTCATGATGGCACTCTCACCATAGAGTTTGATGGCAAGGTTATCCGTTTCAATATTTTTGAGGCAATGAGGTACCCTAGTAACTTACATTCTGTTTTTGCAGTTGACGTTATTGATTCTTTGCCACAACAATGTTTTGAGTTAACTCGCAAGAATGGATTGGATGTAGCCATTAGTGAGCACATAGGGATAGAAAATTCCAAAGAACCAAAAAGATTGATACAAGTGTCCAAAGAAATGGAGGAAGTTATGGTATGCTTAGATGAGACTATAGCTATAATCACAAACAGGTATGATGTTTCGTACATTGAATTGCCTTTATCTAATGAGAAACTTATTCCTTCTGTGATGAAAGCCAATACCTTGGAGCTTAAGCTACTTTCGGATTATTTGAGGCATGTGTTTTTGGGTGAGAATGATTCTTTGCCAGTTATAATAGAAATGGGTCTTGCACCACTACAAGAAGAGAAACTCGTCCAAGTACTTAGAGATCACAAAATAAATATTGGGTGGACGATTGCTAACATCCAAGGCCCAACCATATGCATGCAACAGTTCTTGTTGGAAAAAGGATACAAGCCCACTAGAGAAGCACAGCAGAGATTGGACCCTCCCATGATGGAACCAACGTCGGGCTGAGGACGTTAAACCAAGCGCTTATTGGGAGGCAACCCAATATTTTTTTGAAAAATAAAAAAAGAAGAAAAGAAAAATAAAATGAGGTAATAATGATCGATTTTTGTGTCTCGAGGAGATTCCTTTCGTAGGCCATCAAATTGATCAGGTTTTATCTCTCTTTTCCATCTGTCTTATTTGTTTTTATATTTCTTTTACTTGTTTTTGACTTTTGTTTGCTATTGTGTTGTTATCTCTTTTATATGTCTTTATTTTCGTTTATGCTCTTTTCTTTTCCTTCCTTTTGTTTAATTTGATTATTCCGTACTTCGAATTCATTTGTGCAACAGCGTGAGGAAACATCCAAACGGGAGCTGAAGTCATTGCTCGAAGGTTTGAATCGTGCATATCTAGGAGAAGAACAAACTCAATCTCATTATCGATAATATCTCTCCTTTTCTCCTCTTCAATGGATGCCGATATCTTTCTATCGAACCTTCGTAAATATTTCCCTTCACTTCCTCAAAATGCTGTGTTTAAAATTTATAAAGTACGGATGACTAGACTTTTGGTATTGATGCTCTTAAATCTGCCTGCGGATATCCGATGGCTTATCGAAGCCAAGGTGAGATTGTCCGGTGAGCCGGACATTAATCTCGCAAAATACATGCCTGGTCTGGGAAAGAGCTACTACGCCAAGAGGCGAAGAGCGAAAAGGTTACAAGTATGTTATAAATGTGCTAGATGGAATTGTAACCAGACTTGTCGTTCATTAGGTTTTGCGTCCAGGAATAGCGAAGATAAACTTTCATTTATTAAGAATGGTTTGAGTAATGAGTCGCTGGATAATGTTTTGTTAACTCTCGAGTCACATTCTTGTGGACTTGTTCAGCGTGAATTGTTTAATTTATGGACACAATTTCGTGATGAATTGCAGTGTTATAGTCTAGGGAATCTGACTAAAAACGACCCTGTTTGCCAGTTTATAAGAAACCTGGATGGGAAGCAAATCCCCGACTCATAGAAGGCGTTTCAGCCGTTACTGGACGTAAAACCAGAGGAAGATGTGAGCCACAATCACAACGACTTGTATATTTGAATGTGTGTTGTTGTTGTAGAATTTTTTTTCTTGTTTCGTTTGATCTGATTATCAATGTTGTTTTTGTGTTGTTGTTGTTTGTTGATTTTGTTTGTTTTAATTTCAAGTTTTCTTTTTGACAAACCATATGACTACCCTATGGCATAAGTACACGTGGGAGATAAGTGTGGAGGTTTTGTCAACCTCCGCCGAAAGTGTATCTCCATTTTTAATGCTTCACATGTGAGATAAGTGTGGAGGTTTTGTCAACCTTCGCCGAAAGTGTATCTCCATTTTTAATGCTTCACGTGGGAGACAAGTGTGGCGGTTTTGTCAAACTCCGCCGAAAGTGTATGTCCATTTTCCATGCTTCACGTGGAAGACAAGTGTGTAGGTTTTGTCAAACCCCGCCGAAAGCATATCTCAGTTTTTTCAAATCTTGGGTCGATAAATCTGCATCGAGCAACTCCCACCGAAATTATGTCCCCATGTGTCAAATTTAAGAGTTATATATCCAT